>JASDQU010283783.1:0-10699 GCA_032191745.1 Picea mariana
CGTGATTCTCACTTTCACCAGCTAATGGCCCATGAGAAGCGCTCCTCGGCTATTGAAATCGACGCTTTCACCAGCGCACAACTCATGAGAAATGTTCCTTAGCTGTTGAAACTGACCACTTTCACCAGTGCACACCTCGTGAGAAACGCTCTTTGGATGTTTGAAAATTCCCGCTTTCACCAACTAACGACCTGTGAGAAATGCTTCTTAGCTGTTGAAAGTTGCCACTTTCACTAGCTAACCATCACCTTTTAAGCACGCGTTAGCTGTTGAAAACATTTTATGAAAATTTTAAAGAGAAGACCTTTATGGGTCATCTTATTTCTAAGACAAAAATCAAAACCTAAGTCTTGCAGCGAGAAAAACTCAAAACCAATTTGAGAAAACTACCAATAGCCATGCTATCCACCACAAAATGTGACCATAGGGACGGGTTCATTTTGGGAGCTAACAACAGTAATACACAATTTCCTATTAATGAGTGAAAATGTAAAATACAAAGTGAAAGACTCGCTAGAATGGTGGCAACTTATCTCTTAGAAGAGATGTGTCTGGTACTCGCATTCACAAGAAGATGATTTTACAATGAGGATCCAAATTCCTTTCTATCATAAAGAAAATCCAAACCCTAACCCTGGAATATGAAAAGCCAACAATTTTTTGGACCCCATTTTGGGTAGTTTGGTGTATCAACTTCTCGGGGTGTAACTTTGGCATACGATCTCCATTTGGGGTGCATGATAGCACATTGGAAAGGTATTGATCCAGATTTTATGAGAAGAATGAAATGAATACAGATTATTAATGGATTCTTAACACAAAATAACAAATATACACTAAAACTGGTTTTCTATTCAATAATGAAATAAGCTGAAATTGTAAAATGCAGCAGAAACAAGCTTGCTGGAATGGTGGCGGCTTATCTCTGAGAAGAGATGTGACGGTTGCGCTCATTCGCAAGAAGATGATTACAGTGAGGCTTTGAAGGTCTTTTACAATAAAAAATAATGCCCAAAAACCCTATACATCCAAAAACCTAACCCTAGGAGATGAAGCGCAAAAAGTCATGTGGGCTCCGTTTGGGTAAGTTAGTACATTAACTTCCTGGGATCGTAACTTTTGCATACAATATCCGTTTTAGGCGTATGATAGCCCGTTGGAAAGGTATCGTAGATGGGATTAATATTTGGGACTCAATCACTCCTTAGGATATCATTGAGTTGGGGCGATCCAGAAAACCCTTCATTTAGGCCCTCAAAATGGCCCCGGAAGTGAAAACGGCTAAAAATAGTAAATTGCCAGAAAACTATTCTGAGCCAGTTGGAAAAGGTGGGTGGCCACCAATATCCATATGGATCAATAATCCCTACTTAGGAGGCAATTTTCTCCATTGCATTGAGTTCCCCCATCAGATGAGGAAATTTCTGCTAAATTTGGCCCCGGGTGAGCCACTTGCCTTGGTGCAGGAGTTGCCTTACTTTGATGAATTGATAAAGTTGGATCCTTTTCTATAAAGTTCCCTTGATATGTGTGTCCAAAATATGATCATTGGATTCCTGTTGTATGCAGTCAGGGTTGATCTCTGTTGGTGTCAGTTGTTCTTCTACGTCTAAGGTGTCCAATAATGGTGGGAAATAAGGGCGAAGGAGATCCACGTTGAACACTTGGTGCAGGCCAAGGAAAGGAGGAATGTTGAGCTCAAAATCATTATCCCCCACAACCTTGTTGATGGTGTACGACCCATAACGGAGTGCGTGAAGCTTCCGATGGGGTCTTGTAAGGCGTTCTTTCTGCAAGTGCAACCAAACTTTGTCTCCCACCTGAAAATTATGTGGCACTCGATGTTGATCATGGAATTGTTTTTACTTGTCATTTTACTTATGTAGGATATCCTGAACCTGTTGGAGGATGTGCTAGATCCGCTCAATGAATTGGGTGGCTTTGTCAGCTTCATTTGGAACAGGAGTTGAGTCAGTCGAGGTGACCGCAAGGGGAAGTGAAACATCTATGGGACCCAATGGTTGGAATCCCAACCCCACCTGAAAGGGGTTGTGGCTGGTTGACCTATACAAGGCTCGGTTGTAGCTATGCTGGAAATAGGGAAGGATCCCATCCCATGTGTGAGGGTGATTTGAATTATACATGCGAAGGATATACACAAACATTTGATTTACGACCTCGGTTTGACCAGTTGTCTGGGGGTGAAAGGCCGTGGATTTGGTTATCTTGGTGTACAACAATGACTAGAGGCTCGACCAAAATGTGCCGAGAAATCGACTGTCCCTATCTGAGACAATGGTTTTTAGGAGTCCAAAATGTACCCAGACCCATTCAAAGAAGAGCTTGGCAGTGGCCTCTGTTGTGATGCTCTTCTTACAGGCAACCAGAATCACCATTTTAGAAAAGCAGTCAACAACCACAAAAACACAGTCATTTCCCCACTTGGTGGATGAGAGGCCCGACATGTAGTCCATTGAGATGGATTCTCGTGGCCTGTTAGGAGTAGGAAGAGGGGTGTGCAGGCCCTATTTCTTAGTGGTTGGTTTGGCAATAGTGTAGGTAGTGTAGGACCTGATATACTTGTTGACCTCCTGTCGGAGTTTCGACCAGTAGAAATGTTTCTGTAGCATCGCCACTATCTTTTCGATGCTGAAGTGTCCTGCCACCCAACTATTGTGGGATTCATAGATCAACTTCGCTCGCTCGCTTGATGGAACACATATATGGCCCAGACGACACAACAACCCATCCTGAAGATAGAAATTATCGACAACTATGTTTTCACCCAACATTTGGTAGGTGGTGGCGAAGTCCATGTCTGTCTCATAGAGTTGGGGACATCCAGAGATCTCATGGCCGCAAGAGTATAGAACCATGGTGAGTGTCGTTACTGGTGGTCTATTGAGGCAATCAACGATGCGATTGGTGCTTCCTTTTTTATACTTGATGTTGAGGTGGAATTGCTGCAAGTATGTGGACCACTTTTGATGGCAGTCATTCTGCAATTTTCCTTGTGTCTGCATAAACTGTAGTGGCTTATGATCAGTGTGGATGACTGTCTCCTTCCTAAGAATGTAATGTCTCCACTGGCAGCAGACTTGCACAATGGAGTACATTTCTTTGTCGTAAGTAGGGTACTTACGGACAACATCGGATAGTGTCTCACTATGATAGGCCACGGGGTGGCCGTTCTGAGTGAGAACGATGCCCACAGCATAGTCTGAATCATATGTCTCGATCTCAAAGGGATGTTGCAGGTCGGGTAGTGAAAGTACTAGGGATGAGCACAAGCATTGCTTCAAATAATCGAACGCTTGTTGTTGGGACCGGCCACACACAAATTTTTTCTTACCACCACCAATGGTGATTTGGCTAAAGGCCCATGCAATATGGGAGAATCCCAACACAAACCTGCAGTAGAAATTGGCAAGTCCCAAGAAGCTCTGAATATCAGTGAGTGTGGTTGGGGCTGGCCAGTCATGGATGACTTGGATCTTGGCTAGATCCACATGTACACCATGCTGATCAATGATGTAGCCCAGGTAATGGACCCTTTCCATGCCGAAGGATAATTTTTCCAAGTTGGCGTATAGCTTGTGCTGCCATAGGGTGTGTAGAACCTACTAAATATGCTACAAATGTTCAACCCAAGTCTTCTTGTAAATGAGAATGTCATCTAGATACACCACTACACAATTATTGGTGAATGGTCGCAGGATATCGTCTGTCATCCTCATGAAAGTGGCCAGAGCATTTGTCAAACCAAAGGGCATGACCAACCATTCAAAAAGGCCTTCCTTTGACTTGAAGGCAGTCTTCCATACATCTGTATGTTTTATCGGGACCTGGTGGTAGCCAGACTTTAGATCAATCTTACTGAAGTATTTAGCCAACGTGAGTTGATCAAGGAAGTCATCGATTCAGGGAATCGGGTACTGGTTTCTGACTGTGATTTTATTCAGAGCCCGTTAATCAATGCAGAGTCGCCAGGTTCCATCTTTCTTCTGTACCAGAATGATTGGGCTCTCACAAGGTGATGAGATGGTATGGATGTGCCCCTCGTGGAGCAGTTCTTGGATTTGTCACTTGATCTCCTCATTCTCTAACAGAGAGCGACGATAGACTGGCCCATTGGACAACAGTGCACCGGGGGTCAAATTGATGGGGTGCTTGACTTGACAATGCAGAGGTACCCCTATGAGGCCTAGACTCATATAAAAATATGAGGCCTAGACTCATATACATCATCACGTTTCCATAAATAAGGTTGGCCCAAAAGGACATCACAAACTTCGAGAGGAGAAACATCACACAATAGCTTGTCTTTGAAGGGCTTGATGTCATATGACAGTCAACACTATTGGTTGACGCAGAGATCGCTTCCTTGGTGGAGCCATCCAATGGTGTAGGGTTGTGGGTGAGGCATTGTGGGCAAGGCCAGCTGCTTGACGACCTCTGCAGAGATGAGTTTCTTCTGGCTACCACTATCAATGATGAATTGTAGCAGGGTGCCTTTTACCCACATTTGTGAATGGAAGAGGCGCTTTCCTTCTTCTGGCTTGTCTGGTTCACCGGGTTGGAGCTTGGTGGTAGAAACAATGGCACTAGGTTCTGCGTCAATGATCTATCTTCCCCTTTCTGGTTCTTTCTTAGAGTCAGAATCTGCATCTGATTAAGAGGCTTTCACTTCGGCCACCAGTGACTACTTTGAGCGACAATCAATAGTGTTATGCCAAGGGATCTTATGGAAGTCGCACCACTTCCTGGTATATTTCTTTGTCTTTACAGTGTCCTTCTTTTCTTACATCTTGGACTGGTTGTCTTGATACTGTCCATCTTTTCTCTATCATTTGTTATGTGGGTTGGGTCCACCCTTTCCTTTCTTTTGTTGTGAGGGGTTCCCAAGCCCAAATTGCAACATCTTTTGTTTGAGCTTTTGCTCAATTTTGATGGCAGATCGGTAGGCCGTGCCCAAGGATGAGATGTCTAGAAATTCCATTTCGGTCTAGATGTATCTATGCAGAGCACCATGATACTTGAGCAGCAAATGTCACTCTGAATATTTGATACCTAGCTTGGTACGCAAGGTATGGAAGATATTTGTGAAATCTGGCACTGCTTGGTCTCTTTCTTGCCGTAGTGTGGTCCATTTGGTATATAAGTCATCATAACTTTCGACAGGGTAGTATTTTTCCTTAATAGAATCCCTGAAGGAATCTCAGGTGGTTGTGACTGTAAATAATGAGGGTTCATCTGTTTCCTTTTGCTCACAGAACGTTTCCCACCAATCTTTGACATGGGGGACGGCTTTGAGGAGCGCAAAAGTAATATTTTCTCTATTCGAGAAGTTATGGATAGAAAAATACCCTTCTAGCAGATTCAACCACTTGTCTACAACATATGCGTCTATCTGACCTTCAAATATAGGAATATCGAAGTTTATTTGTACCTTGAAGGGGGTGGCGCCTCCACTCGAAGAAGATGTGTTTCCTATTGGTAGCCGCCAAAGGATTTGCAAGAAACTATCCATCATCTCTAATCTAGGTGGATATTAGTAGCCACCCACCTTTTTCGACTGGCTCAAAACAATTTTCTGGCAATTTTGGCAATTTACTACTTTTAGCAGATTTTAACTTCCGAGGCCATTTTGAGGGCCTAAATGAAGGTTTTTTGAGATAGAGGTTCTCAATTATAGATAAAGGAATTATTGAACCCCCAAAATGAATATCCTCGACGATACCTTTCCAACGAGCTATCATACACCTAAAACAGAGATCGTATGCAAAAGTTACGACGTCGGGAAGTTGATGTACTAACTTACCCAAATGGGGCCCACATGACTTTTGGCGCTTCATCTCCTAGGGTTAGGTTTTTGGATGTCTAGGGTTTTTGGAATTCCTGTTTATTGTAAAAATGCCTTCAGAGCCTCATTGTAATCATCTTTTTTCGAATGTGAGTAGCCGTCACATCTCTTCTTAGAGATAAGTTGCCACCATTCTAGCGAGTCTTTCACTCTGTATTTTACAGTCTCTGTAGATTTCTTTCATTAATAGAAATCGTGTATTACTGTATATATGTGTTTATGGTTTCATCTATGATACATTTATGTTATATTATTGAATATCTGTGATATCTCTATGCATTTCTTTATTATTTCTCCGATCTCATTTCATGCTGAAAATAATCCGGATCAATCTCGTTCCTCTGTTGCATGAGGGCTTCCTCAATCAACAATTTGAAAGGATCTCCTGTCCTGTCATATTTCTTTTCTCTTTCCATGAGAGGTTGCTTGGGTGTGCGAGATATTGTGTACTCAAGAGAATGAATACATATTATTAGCATATTCTTAACACAAAAATAACAGATATATAGTAAAACTAGTTTTCTATTCAATAATGAAATAAGCTGAAACTCTAAAATGCAGCAGACACAAGCTTGCTGGAATGGTGGTGGCTTATCTTTGAGAAGAGATGTGATTTTTGTGCTCATTTGCAAGAAAATGATTACAATGAGGCTCTGAAGGCCTTTTACAATAAACATGAATGCCAAAACCCCTAGACATACAAAACCCTAACCCTAGGAGATGAAGTGCCAAAAGTCATGTGGACCCCATTTGGGTAAGTTAGTACATTAACTTCCTGGGGTCGTAACTTTTGCATACAATCTCCGTTTTAGATATATGATAGCCCATTGGAAAGGTATCATCAAGTAGATTCATTTTGGGGCCTCAATAATTCCTTCAAATATCATTGATTTGGGACGATCCCGAAAAACCTTTATTTAGGCCCTTAAAATTGCCCTGGAAGTGAAAACTGCTAAAAATAGTAAATTGCCAAAATTGTCATAAAACTATTTTGAGCCAGTTGGAAAAGGTGCCACCGATATCCATCTATATCAATCCTCCTTCCTTAGGAAGAAATGGTCTCCATTTCATTTATTTCCCCCATCAAATGAAGAAATTTCTGTTGAATTTGGCCCCAGGTGAGCCACTTGCCTTGGTGCAGGAGCTGCCATGCTTTGACGACTCGATAAAGATGGATCCTTTGTTGTTGAGTTCCCTTGATATGTGTGTCCACAATATAATCACTGGATGCATGTTGGATGTAGTTGGGGTTGAGCTATGTTTCTTTCAGTTGTTCTTCTACGTCTGAGGTGTCCAATAATGGTGGGAAATAAGGTCAAAGGAGATCCACGTTGAACACTGGGTGCAGGCCAAGGAAAGGAGGACTGTTGAGCTCAAAAGAAATATACCCCACAACCTTGGTAATGGTGTATGACCCTATTTGCCCTTGACCAATTTATGAGGAGTACTTGGTCATATTTGACCATTTTTGGGAGTGTGACAACTTGCCAAAGATGGAGCGCAATGTGAAGTGGAAAGTAGGGAAACTAGACTTATTTTTGGGTCCCTTTAGGGTTTTGGGTTAATGTAATGGTAAAGGGATGTCGACCCGTGGGTTTACCCATGCTTAGGCCCATTTTGTAATCTATAAATAGATACTTAGGCAATGTAAGTAGAGGACAATAGTACATCTATGTGATGTATATCTAAAGGCTTGGTGCTAGTAACTAGATCTTTGTGATTGGATGTATATTGCAATTTCTCTATGCATGATTGTAAGGAGATTGAAAAGCTAAGTGCAAGTTGTTGTAGTTTTGTGCTGAAGTGCAAGGAAGAAGGATCTAGCGAGTTGCACAGATCTTTTGTCCTGTGCGAAGTAAGGGTCATTGAAGCTCTGTGTTGTAACCGCTTGACCAAGATAATATAAAGAAGAAGACTTTGTGGACCTAGCCCCAGGGTGGGGGTGAACCACGGTAACTTTGTGTATTTTGATCTTTTCTTTGACCTAATGTGTTTATCTCCTTCTTGGCTAAGTGCTTGATGTAATTAAATAGATTTAGTTATGCTTTATGCTTTTGAGATAGGAATGAATGTTAGATTTGATATATAATATTCTTAGTGTATGATCTGGTGAATCCAATCTGTCTTACTGTATCTAAGTGCTAAGTCTTCTCGAATCTAAGTATATACTATGATTCTCTGTGCAATCTACGAAATGTTGTAAGGGTTGAATATTGATGGATAAACCATGCTAGATAATTGCTAAGTGCTATAATCATAGATCTGTGTCCCAGCTAAGGTTGCAGACATCTGAGTCCTGAAACCACCCCTGCCTCTACCTCAGGTGAGACTTCATCTACTTCACAGGTGTTGTCGAAAGGGCCGGTAGTTAGGGTTTGTTGGTGCGCTCTTGAGTGTGAACCCTGGGTTTGCCTCTGTTCCAACAAATGGTTCTAGGGTCGAGACCTGAAACTGTGATTGTTGGGAACTAAAGAAGAAAAAGCTTTGTGCAAAATAAGCTCTCTGCGTAGATATGGTGCCCTAGTGCTCAGTATTTTATTTGACCTGCGAAGCTTTGTGCCAAGAAAGAAAGGTTAGATATGAAGGAAATAGGTCAAATCTGCAAGAAAAGAGGTTGATATTGAAGAAAAGAAGTGAGATCTGAACACTTTGTGCCCTAAGAAAGAAATTTCTACAGAAAAGAGGTAAGATCTGTAAACTCTGTGCTCTGATAAAGGTAAGAATAGTTAAAAGTCTTAGATCCAAAAACTTTGTGCTCTATATAGGTAGGATAAGTGGAAATTTTTTGTTTCTGAAGCATGAATTTAGGTGCACTTGATAGATTTTGTCCTAGCTTGAAAACTAGGACATTGTTAGATGGAAGAAAATTTGATAGATCTGATAAGAATAATGATACATATGTTATACCTATGCATAGAAAGAATGTTTGGACTAATAGATGGATGCAGGACCCTCGAAAGAATTTTTTGTAGGCTAACTACCATGACCCTAGTGCACAGTGCAGAAGAGGTTGGGGGTCATTTAAAAGAAAGAGAGGCTTGACCCTATGTTACAGTTGCAGAAAACTGGGACATTTAGCTAAGGAGTGCCTTGGTGGAAGAACGAGTTGTCTCTTTTGCAAGGCTTTGGACCATGAAGTATTGGATTGCCCTAGAATGATTGCCAGGCTTGAAAAAATGAATCTACGTGAAGAAAACCTTAAGGCAGATCCACAAATAGAAAAAACCCAGAAAGAATCAGAGAAGATGTTACTACAGATGAAAGAAACCTTGAATGATCACTGACATATCAGGCTATCAGAGATCTTCAAAGAAAAAGAATGCATTGAAGTAAGAATAGAAGACTTCGACATTGACTGTGTTCTGGATGAGGAAACATGGGTGAATGTCATGACAGAAAGAACTTGGGAAGCTATAGGGAGACCTGCTATGAATCCATCCCTAAGTGGAATAGGGTTATTCAGAGGAAAAATGGTAAACCTATGTTGAAGGATCACTCGGATATCTATGAATGTCAATGGAATTACGCCAGAGGAAGATTTTTAAATTATCAAATTTATTGAGGATAATGCCCCGTTTACTATGTTACTTGGAAATCCTTGGATTGAAAGAGATCACGCTAGAAACAAGGCAGAAGAAAAAGTTTTAGAACAACAGAGACAAGAATTAAAAGACTTCAGGACCAGAAAGATCGCGTAGTTGATTGAAGAACAAAAGAACATATCAAAGCCATTTCACACTAGAAACCCAGACTTCAAAGTTATCAGAACACCATAGGATTCACAGAAGACTAAAGTCTCCATCGCAGATAAAGAAGAGATGTTATCCCTGAAACCTAAGAAAGAACATTAGCAGCGCGAAGTGACTATATCCAAGGAAAATAGAAATTAGAACAGGAAAAGAACCACTGAGGCGAAGCTCAAGGGAAATAAAGATAGAAAGTTAAGTAAGAAGAAGGCGAAGATGGAAAAACTATAGAAGAGTCCAGATGGAACTTCACAAAAAGAGAAATTGTAGAATTCGAGCTTCGTTGAGATATCAGAACAACGACATGGGTCACTTTTCCATGGAAAAGTGATATAACTGTTGGAAGCCAATATGTCCACTCGACTGCCGCTCCGAACGGGTCGAAAAGCAATTATGGGTTACCACTAGACCATTGGAAAACACTAGAATGGATAGGATGGAGTTAATGAAGGCCCCATGTCTGGTGCAAGAAGATCGTTGCTGAGATTGCCTATTTAGCTCGTCAAGCCATGCCCGAAGAACACTTTTTCCAATTAAGAAGTTGAAGATCGCAGAATTAGCAAGTGTGTACAATGATCGTCACACCGTTGTTATTTATCCCAGTACAGTGCTTAAGACCAATGTGACCCCGATTATTTTCATTGAGCGTATATGTCCGACGAGCTCAACGCAACTGAAGAATATGTAAGAGAGGTACTCTCTAGCCTCAGAACCGAATGAGTCATGTCGAAAAGAGGGTTGTCTACAGGTTTACAGGCATCATCGATGAAAGGAATGCAAGCCTCCCCGTCGAATGCTCGAGCAGGAACATCTCGAGCTGGCGCAGAAAGAAGAACTAAGCATAAAGACAACATAACCAATGCAAAGTTAGTACCGTCCATCCTACCAGCTTACATACCCCCTCTGAGCGGTGTGATTAACTGGGACAACGTCCCTTGAGACTTTTAATACACCCTAGTCACTGCTTATCTACCAAAAGGAGTACGCACCTACTGCGCAGATCAAGACAAGGTTGCGGCGTTGAAGTTTTGCGACTTCAACATGGGAGACCATAAAGCTTACAGCATGCTTGCCCCGCACAAGTATTTAA
>JASDQU010283784.1:0-14549 GCA_032191745.1 Picea mariana
AACTTTGCAAATTTCAATCGAGCTAGAAAACACATTTGGGAAGTTACGGATAATGAAGGGTCAAAATTCACAAAGTTGGTAGCTATAAAAAAGGCAGCCTTTAAACATTTCAAATGCTTCTACAAGGAACAAGAGACTCTAAACATGGCTGAAAAGGTCAAGTTTGTAGGTATTTACTATGGAGGAATTAAAATCAGTTCTATTCAAGTTCAAAAAAGCCAAGAGCCTAGGCCCGGATGGATGGACCTATGAATTTTTCACTCATTTCTTTGATGTAGTGGGCCGGGACGTTCTTGATATGGTGGAAGAAATGAGAAGGTTGGGATTGGTGGGGGGTAGCCTAAACTCAACATTCTTGGCATTAATTTCGAAGACTCAAAAGCCCAGTACCTTTGATGATTTCCGATCGATTTCTTTATGTAATTTATGCTATAAATTAACTTCCAAGATTATATCCAATCATATCAAACCCTTTCTATCAATCACTCTCTCTAAAGAACAATTTGGATTTCTCCATGGGGGGAGTATTCAGGAAGCTATCGGAACAATACATGAAAGTTTACACAGTATCAAAAAAAAGAAATTAAGTGCACTAGTATTAAAACTGGATTTAAGGAAGGCCTATGAGTGTGTAGATTAGGACTTTCTAAGACTCATTATGATTTCAAAAGGATGCATAACTCAACTGGAAAACTAGATAATGGCTTGTGTTTCTTCACCCACCTTTGTTGTTTTAATTAATGGAGAAGCGGCAATTTTCTTTAAAAATGGTAGGGGACTACGACAAGGATGTCCTTTGTCTCCCCTACTATTTATCCTTGTTATGTAAGGGCTTAGTCTACTGTTGAAATCTTCTCAGGAAGAAGGTAAAATCTCAGGTATAAAGTCTTCAGTCTTTATAAGATTCTGCATGTTTTATTTGTTGATGATATTATTATTTTGACGAGGGTGGACTTAAAGGAGTGGTGGGAGATAGACAAAATCATTTGTTTTTTTTGCAAAGCATCTGGACTAATGGTTAATCAGTCCAAATCTACAGTTCTTCATGCAGGATTGTCAATTAATGATCTTACTCCCTACAAAAATCTCCTCCCCTATTCTTTTATGGAATTGTTTGCGGGGTTTAAGTATCTGGGCTATCGGTTAAAGATTGGATTCTACAAAGCTGAAGATTGGGACTGGCTCCTAACCAAAGTTATGAAGAGGATAGAGGTATGGTACAATAGATGGATTTCATTGCAGGGTAGATATACATTGGTGAAATCAGTTTTAGAAGGCCAACCAGTGTTTTGGATGTCATTGGAAGAAAATTTCCAAAATTTTGTTTACCTCTTCCTTTAGAACTTTTAGCTTTAGTGAAAAGAAGATCTTCTCCTGATTGTTTTTTTTTTTCCAAAAGATTTACTATGTTGAGCCAATAATTCACTAAGTGAATCAAATGTCACAGATGATAACTTATCAATTATTTGCAAAGTCTCAAGAAAATGCTTATAAGATTGAGACAAGCCATTTATCACAATGGAGACCAAAAAACTATCTTCAAGTTTTGGAAAACCGCCCTTGATGATTTCCCGATGAATCTTCTTAATCCTTGAAATGTATTCTAATACATCACCATTATCAGTTAATCACTGTTTAAGCAATTTCATTTGTAGATCAACTCTTTGAGATGCAACATGAGTATCAAAAAGTTTCTTAAATTGATTCCAAGAAGACCATGCATCTTTGGAATTCTCTATATGTACAAACATGTGTTCAGTTACAGAAGAGCGCAGTAAAGCAAGTGTTTTTTCATATTTCAATTGTCATTTTGCTAAAGAAGCAACATCAATTGGCTTAGTTGGACTAGTATCACCATTACAAATATCACACCATAATTAATTATCTATCAATGTGTTCCTCATGTGTCGACTCCAAGATTTGTAATTCTTGGGTCCATCTAACTTATCTGATTCCGTGAATATATTGATTAATTTAGACATGATGGTAGATTTTCTTATTGCAAAAATTGCAAGTTAATGATCACACCACCACACTAAATAGTCCCAAAACACCAAAAAAGAGACACAAGGCACCAAAAAGAAAGAGTACACAACCCACGCAAACATAACACTTTTAAGGGCTTGGCTTTGACCCTTTAAAATTCTCGTTGGAAAAGGAATTTGAGAGAGTATTTCACTGGACTCTTCTCAACTTTTGAGCTTCAAGGTTACAATCAAATCTTTCAAAAATTGACCTTTTTACAAGATTTTTAGCCTTTTACAAATAGCAAAAAAATGCCACCCCCCCCCCGAACTAGAAAAGTCAAACATGAAGTAACACTTCTCAAAACTTAATAACCCAAAAATCCTTTTACACAAAAAAGGTCTCTCTTTAAACTGAACATTAATTAAATCCACTTATCACTCCATATATGTATCTGAATTTAAAAACAATGTTGTTGTGAATTTCCATGTTCGGTTGATGATATGGTCCACGATACGGTCCATGATTGCACCTCTGTATTGCAATACTTCTAGCTCTCTTTTGGTATCTATAAATATTTCTAGCATAGATCACAACGTTCCACAAGATTGCAGTGATATAATTCCATGAGAGGGGGCATCGCAGTCATTAGTTTCCACGAGATTTGAACTGTCAAGGTTCCACAAATCATAATGATAGGATTTCATAACAAGAGAATACTATGATATCATAACATAGTATAAGAGTCTTAAGAATCATTATCCCATAATTTTTGTAATGTTCACCAAAACATCTGGTAAGAAAATTTCATATCAGAAAAGAAAATTTCACCAAAACTTGTAACCTACGAGCACATGCAACATCTTTCAACCAGTACTCTATCAATCCATATCCAATGTTCTTTCATGGTTGCTTCCAGTGTGGTTTCAGCACTCGAAACTTTGAGAGTTCTCATGTGAGTTACACCTTCTTCAAGATTTGCAATTTTAACTTATAGATTATCGCAAATCAGTGCATACCTTTGAGATCTAATTCCTAGACCCGCCTTTGTCAAATCTAGTTCAAGGCCCAATAAATGTGTGTAATACGTAGATCCATCAGATAGAAAATTGATATGTTTGTTGTATGTGTGCGATTTTTCAAATCACAGAGAAGGATGCATGGAAAAGCCTGAGTTCCACGAGATCGTGGAGAGGGAAAATAGATCACAATGGCAGTGATCGCTGGTGGGTGCGTCTTAGATCGTTGTAAGGGATCGTAGACTTTCCAAGTTTCCATGCTATCGTGGTGTTTGAATTGGTAAATATCATTACTCCATGAGTGCTTAAATAGATCACAATATGTTATCTTGTAGATCTGGCTCAATTCACACAGGGTCTCTCCATATCTGAAAGAAAAAATTTGAGCCCAGAAAACTCTCGATCCGCTGCAGGGGATTACTGATCTGCAATAGATGCACCTCTGCCTTTGAAGCAACACCTGCCACAATACTACAAAGTCCACTGATGGAGGATATGATATTCGTGCACTGTTCTAAATTGAAGAATTTACAAATACTATGCTAAAATTTGAGAAATTAGACCAGAAATCTCAAAACAAAACCAACAACGAGTTATTTTAAATTGTCAGATTTATAAAATGATCTGAAGCAATGTTTACAAATGATCCCTTTTAAAAAAAAATAGCAATCGATCTATGAGATCTAAAGAAAAATGCAAGTGTACACTTTTTTCTTCCCAGATCTCTTAGATTTACAAGAAAGATATTTGTTATTAATCAAATGTACAATCTTGAAATTGCAGATCTACAAGTTTACAACTCAAAATGATGATTCAATCAATTATTGAAAAAATCGATTCCTGCAATCACAATAACATTTTCTTTATTTTAAACAACAACAAATTACCTCAGTATCGTTGCTCTTAAGTTTTAAGAGATCCGGTGTGATGTCAAGGAGTCTTCCTCACTTCCTCAATCCATCACCAATTCTCTTCCATCACAAAATTCACCATGGCTCTAATCCCATGTTGACAAAGTGTCCTTAGACACAGAATTTTATTAATAAGGAAAAGATAATTACAATCATAAGTGAGGACTCATAATCAACTTCTTAACCTCACTTGAACAAGGAGCTTGTTTATATAGCTCAACTCTAAACTAAAATCTAGGAGAATAACCAATCACGTAATCACATGAGTATCATATATGTCCTTTACATAGAAGCTAGGTATAATTATCCTAACAAACTAGAATAAACTAATTTTTAAAATTATTTAAACTAGAAAATACTTAGACTATAAAACTTTTGGATTATAAAGCTAACATATTAGCAACCTATAACCCACCTATGAGCCAACCAGCCAACCATTTGACCCACCTATGAGCCAACCAAAGATTATGGGGTATCCCAACGACCTCAGAGCAAATCATCACTATTAGCCTTCATAGACAATATTCATTAACAATATTTTACACTCTTCGTACCCACCTGCACTTAGAGACATTCTAACCGATAGCCCCTAGCCGTAACTTATATTTCTCTATTCGAAACAGGAGCATCACATTGCATATGAAACTCACATCACGTCATAGAACATGTAACTACATTCTTTACCTCGTATCACCTCTTCTTTTGGGGAGGTCTGTTTACACTCATCAATAATTGGGAAAGGAGCAAAAAGAACCAACTTAGTAATTTGTCAATTCTATTTTGGGCAAAATGTCTGCCATCTTTGTTGCTAGAAACCCTTTATCAAATGTTTACTTATGATGGGTATAGGTACGTCAACAAACCATTTTTTTTTTTATAGATTATGTTAAAAAAAACAAAACATTAATATATAACAAAATCTCAATACAAAAATATATTATTAGCATAAAAATGTTTGTAGAATTGTATAAATAATAATTGTAAGTGAAAGCAGACTCATAAAACATGATAATGATACTCATAAAAGAAGGGGGAACGCACTATATACACCAAAACAAGGAGGATTGGTCCCATTGGTCTCCGGAAATATCCCACCATAAATGAGCCAAATAACATATGAATTAAAATTGTTAATGTTGAGGTTCTAATGGCACGTCGAGTAGATTTAATTCCCTCTAAAATTGGAATATGTTTAGGATATCCAACTAAACAAAAAATTGGGACCGTTGTGTTGGATTAAACGAAAAAAAATTCAAATATCTTTTCATATTAAAATAAATATTTATATTAAATTTATATTTTTATATAAATTTTAAATTTATATTAATTCACTGATACATTAATTATATTAATATATATCAATGATACATTTTGTAGTTTTGAATGAGAATAATATTTTTTTATGATTTTGAAGGAGATATTTTATTTCTAAAATTATATGTTTGCGGTTTTGAACGAGAATAATACTTTTATGCGGTTTTTACCTTTTTTTTTACAAGAATAATTTTTAGTTCTTGCTTCCTCCACCGGTTGAGCACTTGGGCGTGCGTTTGTAAATTAGTTCTAGCTTCTTCAACTGGATGAGCACTTGGAAACCTGAAATAGGTGAGTCACTTTTTACTTTGATTCAATTTTAATTTAAAATATATTAACTTGTGAAAAAGTTGATTTGAGAGATAATAATTAATATCATTATTATGAATTAAAAAAATATTTTCCATTTTTAAAGTCAATCTAAAATAACAATATTTTTTTGTCTCTTCTTTTTGAGCACTCCACCACCTATTCCAAAAACTCATCCTATTAGGGGGAGACCCCCCAAAGTCACCCTAGAGATCCTTTACGATTATATGGAATCATTAGAAAAAAGGAGAGAAGAGAGAGATGCCGAAATCCAAATAGAGTTAGAATCATTAAAGAAAAGGAGTGAAGAAAGAGACATAAAACTCCAAATAGAGATAGAGATAGAGACAATGCTTGATAAAAAAAATTAGACTCTTCAAAGATACCATTCAAACTCAAATAGATGATAGATTCTTAGGATTCAAGAGTGAATTACAAACAATGAAGGATAGGATTCAAGAAATGGAAAAACATAAACAATCAAACCAAGAAGGAGACGTTGAAGAAAATCACAACTTGAGGGATAGGATTTAAGAACCAGAATAAAAACTAACCAACAATTTGACCCTCAGTAATATGGAAAACAAATTGGATATCAAACCCATCAAAGAGGAAATGAATAAGCTAATCGAACTGGACCATGAGCATAATAAAAGAGCCTTGAACCTCATAATTTTTGCTATAAAAGAACAACAAGAGGAGGATACGTTAGCAATAGTAAAAGAAGAATTAAATAATAAAACACAAATTGATACAACTTACCTCATAGAGGCTAAGAGGATAAGAAAAATATTTGATCACAAAGATAGGTTGATTTGTGTCAAAGTAAGTTGTAATGACCATAAATATAACATACTCACCAAATCTCTGAGCTTAAAAGGGTCAGGAATATTTATAAATGAAGACCTCATTCCCGAAGACCAAGTTGAATTAAGGAGGGAAGTTCAAAAGGTAAAAGAAGCTAGGAAAGAAGGAAAATGGGCAATAATTAGAAATCCAAAAGTTATTGTTAGGGATAGAGACTAGAAGGATAATAATAAATAGGAATTCGGGGCACTCATGATCCTTTTTTGGAATTGTCGTGGCTTTCCATGGCGCAAAGGTCCTATGATAAGTTGGATCCCGAGTGATATTGATATTATTTGTCTAGTTGAAACTTGGGAGCATGAAGAGTCTAAGGTCCTTAACATAGAAGGATTTGTCTTGTGGTCGGCATGGAACAAAAAGTCCAACCATAGAGGGACAGGAGGCATATCTTGTTCTATTAGAAAGAACATTTCTCCTCACATTCAGCTTCATAAGATCGACCCTTTCAATCAATACATTTGGATAGAAATTTTAGACACCAATGCTCAGAAGATGTATATAGCAATTTGGTATTTTGCACATATTAATTCTACTTTTTATAAGAAAAACAATCTAGATAGCAATTGTCCCTATAAAAATTTAGAACAAGATATTTATAGTTTGAAAAATGAAGGTAATATCCTCATGCTAGAAGACTTTAATGCTACGACTGCAACTAAACAAGCTACTATTTTAAGTACTGATTCCAAACATAATCCTGTATGGCTAGATGCGGACCTTGTTTTATCTAATAGTTACAAAAGAAGCTCTGAAGACCTAATTGAGAATTTGTTTGGTATTGAGTTGGTCAAGCTCTGCAGCTCTCAAGACCTAATACTTTGCAATGGAGTAATGAAGTGGCCAAACTCCAACCAGATGACTTGTATTCATGGGCTAGGTAGTAGTGTCGTAGATTATGTGATATTTGATATCCTCATTTCCAACCAAATAACAACTTTTAACCTTTTAAATGAGCATGAACCCCACTCCGATCATAAACCTTTAACCCAAACTCTAAACTTTTCCATGAACAAAAGCGTCATTGAAGAGAATTCTGATAATCAAAGACAATTGCACTTTGACAAAAGTAAAGTTGACCTTTTCTTAAAGGATTTAAATAGTAAATTACATCTCCTAATTTATAAGGACAACATTGAAGAACTCTATCATAATTTTACAACTACCTTCTCCACTTCTATTAACAAGTTCTCTTTCGAGGTGTCTTATAAAAAGAATAATAGAACGACCAACCTTTGGTATGATAAATAATGTAAAATTGCTAGGAAATCCATTAGGGATGCTTCTAATGAGTCCTTAAAACTCGATAAGATTAATACGTACAAATCCCTAATTAAAATGAAAAAATGTACTATATCAATAAAAGGCAAGAGCAACTTTCACAACTATCTAAGCTGAGAAGTTCTGGAGCCAAATTCTAAACCTCAATACTAAAGAAAATAATATGATTCCCTTAAGGGACTGGAATTCCTACCTTAAAAGTCTTTATGAGTTCCCTAATTCCATGGACACCATTCCTATTGTCTCTACAGAGGATGCAATTTTTTCTTTAGATGACATAGAGTTCAGGTTTAAGCGGCTTGCAAATGGGAAAGTTAAGGACATTGAAGGATACCAAGCTGAAATTTTTAAAATCAAAGGGCCTATACTTATTCCTCACATACACAAGCTCTTCAATTTAGCAGTCAAGAAGAGATTCCCTAAACCCTGGACCAGGGATGATTTTAAGGATGGAAATTTATTTTAAAATGTAGAAACCTTGGCGAATCTTACTAATCCTTCATATGCCAACTATAAATGACTAGCGATACTTTTGTAAAAATATTCAAATTTTTAAGGATTTTATATAGTTTTTATAAAATTTTGGCGATTTTTAAGGTAAAATAATTTTATCCTATAGAATTTAGGCGAATCATTTTTAAAATAGCGAATCTTTTTTTTTGAAAAACCATGGAAAATTAGCTCGTGAGCGAAATTTAACCCCTAAAATCATCACTGCGGGCTTGGACACAAAGCCTCATTGTTCCTATTTTTAAAAATGGGGATAGAAACATTGTCTCTAATTATACGACCATTATGATTAGCCCAATTTTACTCAAGCTTTATGGAATTATTTTGGAAAACAAGATTATCCCTTGACTAAAAATCATGATTAACTTAAAATTTATAAACATTTAAATGAAAAAAATAAATATAATTTTTTGATGCTTTAAAAATCTATAAAACAAAATATATGCTTTCAATTTAAAATTTGTAAACACTTACATGAAATAAATAGATATAAATCTTTTATAATTTAAAAATGTATCCAAATAAAAAAAAAATGTAAACCTTTAATGTTTTAAAAATTTATTATTAAAAAGATTTTATGCTAATTTATGATTTTTAAGATTGATTTAAAATACATTATGTCAAATTTTTTTGTCTTATTTTAAAGACGTTAAGTCAAATGATGTGACATGTCTTGTCCACTCTAAATCATATATAAATAGATTGTATAACCTAAATCATATGAGAGTAACATAAACTATATCTCTAATAGTTTTGATCACAATTTTATTTTTCCTTGCATAGGGTGTTTGCATAGGGTGTTTGTTGGCAGTGGGAGCTGCGTGTTTAGAGTGGAAGAGAAGGCACAAGGCTCAACGCACCACGAAAGTGACTTTGTATTTCACCCAACTTAGATGGTTATATGAGTTATTGGCGACAGTCTCGCGGATTACGAGTTCGAAAGCTTACATGATTTGGGAGCTCGACATACGACCTTACATTAGGTTGCTTTTCATGGCCATGAGATGCAATTAAGGCCTGGTATTGCAATGAAAACCTGGTATGTCTAGAGTTAATGGGTATTATGGTTCAAATGCAGATAAATTGCGAGGAGAATGCCATGGTTGTTTTCATGCTTTGGTTCTCATCAAGACTGTGTTTACAAGTGTGGTTTTTTTGTGTCATTTTTTCATGGTTTTTCATGGACAAAAACTTCGTCCCTTCCTTGCTAGTTCGTTGCACGTTGGTAAGGAAGCTATAACTGTTGTTGAATTCTACCACGATTTTGTCCTTGAGGATGACTAGGGGACCATGCTTGTGTTGGAAGTCGAGGTTAAGTTGGTCTGGGAATCCAAAGAAGATGAGAAAGTTGAATTGCAAGTGGGGGGCATAATCTCGGATCTACGCTGCACCAGAGCTTGCAACTCCAAGTTTTATAGAGCTTTGGAGCTTTATTGGCACACCAAAACATTGGTGGCTCTGGGAATACTACCTAAAGATGAAGACTTTTGCCAGTTGAAGCATCTCATGGAGACTCTTGAGGAGTAGAACATTTGTCTTTTGTTGGTGGCGACCTAGATTGGTAAATGTTATGGAGGCTCCTTTCAACCTCTTGTTGCGAACCGACCATGGGAAGAGTCCTCCATTACGTCTGCTCATCTGGATGTTGTGGGTCAACCTTTCTCTCGGGTTCCTCATGCAAAGAAATAATAAGTTTTACAATTTTGCAATATAGTTATGTTCCAAGTTTTTTGTGTCAAGTCATAGGTAGTTTTAGCAATCTTATTATAAATTGTTGGCCAAAGAGACTTAAGCTTTTAAGATAGATTGTGTTCTCTTCTTTTAGCCCGGTTTCCCCCCTGGGGTAAACATGCTTCCTTGCTCTTTCTTGATTTCAAAAGTCTATTTTGACTTTCTTGACATCTAAACTAGTACATGCATCTATGTATATTTTGTCCATATTAATATGTTTTCCTCTTACTTACCAAAAAAATAACAATTTTATCTTTTTTAAATAATTAATTTTTATTTTTTTTAATAAAATGTTATTTTGATTATTGCATGGAGTGGGTGGATTTATATCTCAATATAGATAAAATGTATAACATAATACAATGTTAATAAAGTATATTAAAAAAAAAAAGTTAAGATTACTAAGAAAATTAGAAAATGACAATCATGATAATAAAAATTAAAATATAATAATATAATTAATCAACATAAATCTATTTTAATCTTAACTATTTTAAAATATAATATTATAATTAGCTAACATAAATCTATTTTAACCTTAATTATTTAAAACTATAATAATATAATTAACCAACATAAATTTATTTTAACTTTAATTATTTAAGGATCGATAAGTTCGTAACTCTATTTATTTTTTGATCTCTCGGTATTACACAGATTTAAAATTAAGATGGATCTCTATTGATTAATATGCACTAAAATTATTATTATTATTCGAACCAAAATTGGAAGATATTATATTAAAAGGATTGTAGTAGAGCTATCAACAAACATATAAAAAGAGTTGATGTAATATTCAAACAAAACTTGCAGCTTTCATATGTTTCCTTTGACTAATTCACCCCAACTATTAACTCTAACAAAGTGCTTATAGAAGACACCCAAAATACAAACAACTTTGAAAAACACAAAGAATAACTAAAAACATGTTGGTTGGTTGCTTCCTCCTATCCTCCCATGGAGTGAAGAGTGGTCTATTCATCCACTTCCATGGATTCTTTGGACGGATGAACAATTTCCTCTTCTTTAGGATCACCTTCAGCTGAGTTGATGGATATTCGATGATTTGATGCAATAGATAGGGATTCCTTGCTTGGGTTAAGAACCAAATTGCGTAGCATACTACATTTCGCTTCGAGCACATCCATTTTTTTATTTTATTGAACAAGGAGGTTCATGACATTTGCATAATGATTGGCACAATGTTGTTCCTTTTCATGAACACTGATGGAAATCAAACATAGAGCCAAATTATTACCTTGTAGATTTTCCTCCTATTGAAAAAGGACCTTTTGGATCTCCTAAAGATATCTAGAATCCATATATGTTGAGAATTCACAATTGTTCTTGTAGATAACAAGGTTGAGAGAAGACAAAATTTACGATAACTCCGAATGAGACATGTAGTCTTTTCGTCAATTAGTTTGACCCAAAAATTGTTGGAACAAGAACTCAAAGGACCTAGAGTAACATAGTAGAGAGATGGAGCCAAAGAGCAAAAGAGAGTCATCCCCAACCCCAACCCTTGAAATCGACCATAGATATTCAAAGACTAAAATTGAAGCTAAGGAAACGAGGCTTGGAGAAACCTAATAATTCTACCCCAGAAACCAAACCACTTAAAAATCAACCAAAATATGACGTGATGCTTGATAGCCACTGAACTTCTAGGGATGGATGAAATGGGAGGTGGAGAGAAACAAAGAGAGGGCTCCAATTGTTGATTTTATGGTAAATTGATGCATTTTGTTTTTCTTACTTATTTAGCATAAACTGAACCATAACTACTGTAACAAACCAAGATCACATGAAGAATAACCATGCACAAGAACACAAGAATTATCCTGGGAAACCCTTCTCAACAAGGGAAGAAAACCAAGCCAATCCTTTGCTATATTCTCAAGAGAAAGACCTCCCACACCATCACCAAACCTAGCACACAAGAGGATGTTGTAATTCTCATAATCTCAGACCACAACTTCTAAAATCATGAGATGACACAATGATAAGTGTGTTTCCTCAATGGGGATTCACCTTTATTTATATAAGACTTGTCACATCAAATGATGTGTCTATTGGCATAATAGGCCCGACCTCAATAACTCAAAATATAATTAGTAATTACCATATTAATTATCTTTTACATTAAGGTGGGGCCGACTTGTACCCTTTACATTACAATTAGGGTTACAGGTAGGTATGACTCTTGAACAATATAGGAAGGGATTCCATACACCCACTAGTGCTCAACCACTAGGGGCACATCCATATGGATGTCCATATCTTTATCTCATTGCGTCTCACACGAGAACCACACTCACTAGTGCTCAGCCACTAGGATCGCGTTCACCTGTGCTCATCCACAGGCACGTCCAACTCAACAGATCTGCTTTCCCACTACATTACACAGGAGAGTAATCCAGAGTTCATCATCTCAACTCTATGCTCAGAGGAAGATAATACATCGTTTTCATCTATGTCTCATAACGATGCACCCAACACATGGGAATTCACACATTCACCTTATGCTCAGCCACAGGCACGTCCAACTCAACAGATCTCCTTTCTCATTGCGTTACACAGGAGAATCATCTGGAGTTCTTCTCAACTCTCTATAAGGAGGAGGCCATCACTACGTTCCAGCTCTGTCTCAAATAGGAACCACACACCCAACTCATGGGCTCTCCCTCAGGTCGAATCAATCAGTCTGTGTCCTGGAGGATGTCTCACGTAGCTGTAATCATCAACACCAATGTCTGCCACCAAATAAATCAAACTAAGAAGGTGGTACTGGAAACTTGATCAATGAGCCTAGAAAATTAGGTAGGAGCCAAAACATAGTCTCAAATTTTAGAACCAGACCACATCTCCCATTATCCCACCTTGCATGCAAGGACCCATAATGAAGGGAACACAATCCATACTGAAGATTAATTCTCACATGCCACAAACTAAAACTTGTGTCCTTGCAAGTCCTTTCCACGTGCTTGGAGATAGGGTTAAGGAGTGCCTATCCATAGGTTTATTAATTGGATTTCTATGTGTCTTTGATTTGAAGTGGATCATAAACATTAGGGAATGAAAGAAAAATTGAGCCCCCCATTTTTTACCAAAGCCCCTTGAGTTAGGAATGAGGCTTCATTTTCTAGGTGGTTAGCATGGTTGTTATGTTCCCTTAGCACATGAAAATATGAGACCTTGTCCATGAGTTCGATTGCTTTGTTGATTCTAAAAAAGATATAAGCAAGCTCAGTGTCTTTCAAAGTTGTCTTATGAATTAGGGCTTGGATGATAACTCTAGAATCTTTGATTATGATCAATGTGTTTATGTTGGAGCTAATTGTTAGAAGTAATCCTTGAAGTAGTACATAATCTTTAACTTGATTATTGAATGAAATTCCAAGTTCCCAAATAAATATTATTTCATTTTTTCTCATAAAAAAATAAAAATGACTCCCACTCATACCAACCCTAATATATGCAAAAAAATTATTAACAAAACTTAATTAATAAAATAAAATTTGATTAATAAAATAAAATATTATCCTTTTTCACTCAAGTTTACATCTTTTTAAGCTTACTTTTCATTTTTTCATTTATCTAAATATGTTGGTTAATAAAATTAAAATTAAATATGAGTTTTGGACAATTTAAACAAAATAATATACCTAACCATAATTGCTTCATCAAATAATAAATTAAATTTTATAACATGTAAAATATAACTACTTTATTAAACAATATTATTCATTTATATAAATTATAAACYATTTAAAAAAAMAAAATCCGTACATAAGATCTRTGTTTAATAGTTGGTTGATAAAGCAACATCATGTAACCTGAATGGGTTGGGTTGTTTAAGATAACTAAAGCTACTTACAAATGGATTTGAAAATCAAATGTCACTAATTACATATGCTTAGCTCAATAATATTTTTTATCAAATGTATATGTTATATTTTTTATTAGATAATATTATTAGTGTATAAAACATAATTTTTATTAGATAATATTATTAGTTTATATTAAAGTTATAAACAATTTTTTATTTTTTAAAATACATGATTAAAAATATTTTTTTCCTTAGAAAAAATGTTTTTATATTCATTTAAAAAAGGAAGGATTATACATGTTCCACCATTAACACAAACCTTTTCTGTATCTTACTTTCCGTTTCAGACTTTCCCATACCCTCTACATAGTTGCTTAAGAGCTTTAATGTTGAACAAAAACCTCCCCTTAAAGGGGGACACAAACTATTGCATCCTCTCTATTTTTTGATAATTCTCCGACATGCTTATACATCACATTAATCTGTTCATTACACGATAAAATACGTAAAACCAAACATGAAAGCATCTAGAGCCTTCAAAAGAGAAACTCCATAGCCTCCATTTCTACTCCATCAAATAATTCATAGAAACAAAAAGCTTCTGGTTGTTGTTCTAGAGCCTCCTTGGACAGTTCATCTTCTTTTATATTCGGTTCTCTCGTAATATGTTGGAGGGAGAACCAACTAAAACACTGAAAATAAAGATTGATGTCTCTCATAATGGTAGAGAGTCTGATGTTTTGTATAGTTAATTTGTTTCTTTCCCATTCAATAACCAATTTGGAGTCTCCGAAGACTTGTAGCTTCCATAGG
>JASDQU010283786.1:14582-27712 GCA_032191745.1 Picea mariana
CAATATCCATCATATCAACCTGGTCTTGCAGTAGAAATGGGTCTTTCTCCATGAGGTAATTAGTCTGGGTATCATGGTATGTGTCACTCTGATTCTCAAAAATTTTGAATATGAGAATTTAATTCTTTTTGCTTCTAATGTGTGCTTGGACCTTATGCCTTTCCACTTGACCACATCTAGGGGGAATGACAGGATGCCCTAGTAAGTTGGTTCCCATAGGGTTTGAGTTTCCACTGCGAGGATTCATGAAAGGTCATCGTCCATTCCCACCATACTTACCACTTTCCATATTTTTCCCTCTCATCAATCCCATTACACTGGTCTGAGCATTGGCTTGGCCAAATATCTCAGGGTTGTAACTTAACTTGTGGGAAGAAGGGGACAAAGACCCAAAGGGTAAAAGTAGCTAACAAAAGATAAAAACAAAAAGAAGGAAATCTTGAGATTATTCTTCCAGGGATCCTTGAGAAAGAAATAAAAATATTTCCAGCAAGAAATAGAGGGACCCATAAAAAATAAATAAATCAAGACCTAGTTGGAGGATAGGGGGTCTCATCATGAGTCATCCTATTGGGTCCATGGGAATGCAGCGGTATTACACTACCAACGGTTGGTCACCATGCCAGGGTAGTGGCTCTTGGTGGAATAGCCAAGAGAAAGGGGGTCTCATCAGGAGCCATCCTTCTCATTTCTGTGAAATTCTTGTGGGTAGCATTGCCACCACTGGTCACCACACCAGGGCAGTGTCCCCCAATTAGTATACCAAAAGAAAAATAAATAAGGAATAAAGATAAAAGGCATGAATGGGCTTGGAAACATTTTCATCCATGACAAGGTGCATCTCACCCTCTTCATAGGCACCCACAGGTAAGCCATACATTTCCTTGCTATCACTACACCCATTGCCCAGACATTCCTTACCACCTCATCCACTCACATTGTCTGGATTTGAATTCACTCGGGAACATCCCACATCCAATGAGCATTAGCCCAATAGGACATCCTAGCATCCCCTGCAAACCTAGCCTTTAGAATAGCATAACATCTTTGAGCACTTGTTCGGATAAAGGGGGTGCCATGCACATGTTTAAATAATTTGATGATTAAATGTGATTGTCATTGCTATGATCCTTGTGACTTACGAGCCCATGGAGAGTGTTTTTGTTGATGTTGTAGGGCCACACCCAATGGACAGGTACATATGGGGAGATGATTAGTTCGGACCTCCATAGGGATAAGATCCCACCATATGGATGTTGAGACCCCAGCCAGGGGCAGATATAGATCAGAGGATTACATAGAGAGAGAGGAGGATGTTTCACCAGGGCGAGCTTGGTACGCCTGGACCTAGGGGGGTTGTGCCCTTTTCACCATGATGTAGGCCTTGGAAACCCTATGATATCACCAAGGGCACCCATGACGTCACCCAACATTTTGGATGTTTTGGTGGCAGTTGTGTGCCAAGTGGAACGTGTGGCAAGATCTTGAGGCCCAAGGAGGCCGAACGTTTTTCTCCAGGAGGACAACGTTGCCCAAAAAGGGCCTAATGTCACCCTAAAATGGAATGAAATAACCTTTATAGCTATTTTTAGGGTTTAATTATGACATTTATTGTAAAAACTAGATATTATGTGTAACATGCCATGTCAACCTTTTTGAACTAATTCTGGTCATTGTAACTGTATAAATAAGGGGAAAATCACTCTTATTTTTCATCATCTTTCACTCACACTTGTGAGGAATGAAATGTGTGCCCTCCTTAGAGTTTCTTGGCTGAAATTTTAGGCGCACTTGTTGAGGGAGGCTAAATTTGGATTATTTTGGCAAGTTTCTTAGTGAATGTGTTCAACTAGGGTTCTTCTTGATGAATTGTTGATGTATGTAAGAGATATTTCTACAATTATTCTTAATTGAATGGTTATAGTTTTATTTATCTTTAATTTACATTCAAAATTATGAAATTGCTTTATTAAACCCTAGGAAGACTAGCACATGTTATTGTCCTAGCTTCAAAGATTTCACCTACTAGATATTGTCAAGAGGACACTTTACTTGAAGCATATGTTAAGGCCTTGCCTTTACAACACCTTAGTCTTACTTGCTTCATCTTAGCCCATTTTTCTTCATCATTCAGTTAAAGAGCGAGGAAATATATTAGGGCCTAGGGTTACCTACACCTTAGTAGCTAGTTTCCCCTAGGGTTTGATAATTGGAGCCTTGGGTTACCAACACTCCAAACTATAAATATCTCTTTTCTTTGATTCCCATTATCATAATTTTCCTTCAACATTTGTTGCCATATCATTGACTCCATTTTCCCTAAAAGCACTAGTTCAAGTCCTCTTTGAGTAATTAATCAAAAGAACTATCAAAACCTATTCTTTGAGCATCCTACTAACCATTGCTAACCCTAGAATAACCTAACCTACTAACAATATTGTTGTTGTTACTAAAGTAAGCTACAACCATTAATTGCAGTATTAAAAGCTTCTAAAAGCGGTTGAAAACGCTGATTTATACATTGTCTTGTTTGCTTCTAACAAATGCTAGTATTATGATTTCAATGGTTAATGATTCTTAGTCATTCTTGAAGCTATTGCAAGGAATTTAATGTGAAGTATTGCCTTATAAATATTTTTTTTATAGTTTTTTGTTTACTTCATCATTATTAGCCCATTGCTTTTATTGAGAAAGTCTATGGTTTTATGAAGTGCTAACGAACAAGTGTACTTGCAAATATGTATAGTTTCTTATTGCTTTGTTCCGAGAAAGTACACTTTGACATATTGTCTTTTCTTGGTTAAAAAAACAGACTTTCTGATCAGTGGTGACTTTTGAGAGGGGATATTTATCTAGCCACTTTGACTTTTCCTTCTCAAACCCCAAGGTCACCGGGGACATCTCCCCTGTGCCTACCACCCTAAATAGAAAGATACATCCTATTGAGGTGACAGTGATAGGATAATATCCAATTACACCAATATTCTCTCCTTTAACCTTTTCTTCTATAAAATTACAAATGGCACAATAACATGCCCCATATAGACATAAATTTCATGGATGAACTAAATCTAATGGGAGATTCTATGAGGAACAAAGTCTAGGTCCTTGGAGGAGACTTCAACATGATCACCTCCCCTTGGGAGAAACAATGAGGTATTCGTAAAAAACACCAGGAGAGTAATGAATTTGATAATCTCATAGAAAATCTAGGCCTAGTGGACATACCAACAAGAAAAGGTAGCTTCACTTGGAAGAACAAAAGGGGTAAAGAACACATAATTGCAGTTAGGTTGGACAGACCCTTGCTATCAGAAAAGGCCATATAAGAGAAACAAGGAGTAGCAGTCGAGGTTCTCCCCCTTAAGGCATCATACCATTGGCCAATATCCCTCGAATGGGAACACATTTGGAAACAGGGCCCCACCCCTTTTAGATGTAAGAATTTCTGGTTGGAAAACCAAGATTTCCTTCCAAACTTGGAATGTTGGTGGAAATAAAATACAAACATCTTCAGCACAAAAATGTTCAAACTTCAATAGAGACTAAAATATGTCTGACAATGCCTTCAAAAGTGGAATAAAGAAGTTTTTGGGAACATCTTTGAGGAGAAAAATAAACTAAATCAAGAATTGGAGGAAATTCAACAATTGGGCATCCAAGGCTCATTCCTCCCTAACCTCCCAGTCATAGAGGATAGAATCAAAGATGAGATATCCAAAAGAGAAAGACATGAAGAAATCCTATGGAAGTAGAAATCAAGGATTCAATGGTTAAAAGAAGGGGGAAAAACACCCACTTCTTTCACAACTCCTTAATACAAAGAAGAAGCAGAAACATAATTTTAGCCATTAAAGCCCCAGATGGAAGCAATAAAAACACGAGAGAAGATGCAAAATTAGAGCTTCCCAACTACTTCCAAAATCTCCTTTCCAAACCATTTATCAACCGAGAGGGTGAAATCTCAAAGATCACAGATTCTATCCCACGGCTAGTGCAACTAGAACAATCTCAGGCGATGATGCATCTAACATCGTTGGAAGTGGTGGATGATATTGTGAAAAGTATGGCCATAGGAAAGTCTCCAAGGTCGGATGGATTCATAGTGAATTTCTACCAAACAGGATGACTTATTTTGGGACTTGACATCTAGGAGGTGATCAAGGAATCACACACCTCCAAAGGTATTATTAAAGCCTTCAACTCTACCTTATCACCCTCATTCCTAATTTCAAAGGCACTAACATTACAAATAAGTTCCATCCTAACTCTCTTTGTAATGTAATTTATAATATTATTCCTAATCTAATATCATCCAAGCTCAAACATGGATTTGGGAATGGCCATAAGACAAGAAAAGTCCCAGTTGTTCTTCTTTAATACCCCCCATAACATTCAAAATAACTTAGATTATCTTATAAAATTTCATATATTGTCCCTCCTAGTCAAGTATCTCGGAGCTCCCCAAAGCCTGCAACAACCTCTCATGTGAGTCCATATTGGAAAAAAAGGAAGCCAAATTGAAAATATGGACTCACCACTCTATGTCCTTTCTAGGAAGAGTCCTACTAATTAAGTCAGTCCTCTCCTCCCTCCCTGTGTATCTCTTTTCTCTTCTGGAAGTTCCTGTGAGGTACCTTTAAAAAATGAGGACTATTAAACGAAAGTTCCATTGGGGTGGTCCCTAAAAAAACTCTAAATGTCCCCTAGTTTCTTTGATCTCTCTCTGTCACCCAAAATCCCAAGGAGGTTTGGGCCTAAAAAATCCTCATCTAACCAACTCCACTCTGGCATCCAAGCTCTAATGGCGCTGGATCAAGTTCCGTGTAGCCCTTTGAGACAAGATATAGAAGGCCAAGTATTCCCCTCACTTATGCCTCCAAATCCTAATCCAGGCATAAAGTCTCAATTTGGGTTCTATGATATTGAATAATTCCTAGAAAAATTGGAGTCTGGTCCAGACCCACTACTTATAGGAAGTCCACGATGGGAATTCCGCTCTCTTTTGGGAAAATGTGTGGGAGAAACTTCCCTCTCTAGGGGAACATGTCCAATTCCTAACCATAAAAAATGATCTAGAGTGGGCAGGATGGGTGAATCTTCACCATTTCTCGAAGTCTAAACCCCCTTCAGCCTCAGCTTTCATGAGAACCTGGATTCTGTAGGAAGAATGACTTGTCCTTTGGACAGAGGATATGAAGTTGGTGATATGCAGAATGCTCCAGGAGAGACAGGTCGAAATCCGTTCAAGATATGACATCATTCTCTAGGGACCCAATGACAATGGATATTTCACAGCCCAAACTTCTTATAAGCTCCTATAGGGGGAAGGCACTCAACAAAACAGTCACCTTTGGAACAAAATTTGGAGTAGATATCTCTAGCCCAAAGTCTCTACTCTTCTATGGTTGGTGGCCCACAAAAAATTCTTATATGGGACTGGATTCTCAGGAAAGGGTTTGTGGGGCCTTCAAGGCACATCCTCTATTAGTTGAATGAAGAAACCCAAGACCACATCTTAAGCAATTGCAATTTCACTATTCATCTATGGGATGTAGGGGCGTCTATATTGGGGCAATTAGACCTCCAAAAAGGAAATGTTGTGGAAACAATATATCCGTGGAGAGAGAATCATTTTACCAATGATATCCTCAGAAGAATCTGGAAGATATTCCTAGGCCTCCTCATGTGGAATTCTTAGAAAGAAAGGAATAGGTGAATTTTCAAAGATAAAATCCTTACCTTAAGTCAACTTTGGGAGCTGATCCACATAAATTTGACCAAATCCATTTGCAGTAGTCCAATGGCTAGTGAAATACCACCAACTTCACCACCCATAATAAAAGATCCTCAGAATATGGAACCTAAAAGAAGACATGAATATGACCCTCGGGAGAAAAAAGAAGGCCCTTATTAAGATCCAACACTTTTCAAAACCCCTTTAGGTTGGATTCGTCAAAATCAAATTTTACGATGCTTAAAAGGTAAACCTAGGTCTAGTAGGAACAAGAGGTATCTTCAGAAACCACCTTGGAGAACCCATTCTCTTCTACACTTCCCCCCTTGGATCTACAACGAATAATGCAACAGAGATGGCCAACCTCAGACGAGGCCTGGAAATAGTCGTCGAAAGAGGATTCTCGTTGTTGGAGTTAGAAGGGGACTCCCTTATCATGATCAGAGGTATGCAGTGCCTCGTGAAAGGGGAAAAGACAAAGAAACTGAATCAGAAATGGTACATTAACCATGGTTTTTCTGCCCTGGAAACTATGGTGGCTTCCATTTCTATGATTGCTGCAAAGCCAATCAAGATGGAAGCCAATTCAGTAACCGATTGCATGGAAAACATAGGTGTCCACGTACCCGAGAAGTTGCGGGTCTAGATCCTGGGGGACCCACTTCCATTTGGAGAGGTCGGTCAGATCCAGGGTGGATGCTAAGACGACATGATTAATTGGAAGACGGATCAAATATACATCAACGGGGACACTTGTGAACAAGATCCTCTACACGAAGCACCACCCTAGGACAAAGGGCAGAGAGTGACTGGGACTTCGGTGGTGGAGCTAAGAAGTAGATGCCCCATTTGGGACTCGCCCCCGGAGCACAAAAAAATAGATGGGAACTAGGTGGGAAACATACATGAGAATATGAGTCCTTTACAATAGAAGGACATCCGCAATAAAGACCATCTAGGAAAGGAAGGTTTGGATTCTAGTTATTTTCATCATTTTAATTAGTGATCAAGACGCCAAAATGATCCAGGCATTCTCGAGAGGGAAAGTTGGATTAGTTACATAGCACAGGTCCTCTTGGTGGCTGGGATATGAATTATGTTTTCCTCTTAGCATAACTACTATCAATTATAGTAGTGATAATTTTATCCAAGGACAACATTTGATAACGAATAATCCATCTTATAGGAACCATGATGAGATATGCCTTATTAAATTCAACGACCGAAAGAACAGTCCTATCCTCTTCTTCTATCACATTTTCTCTCAAGCATTCCCTAATTCAACTCTCAGGGTGATTTATAGAGTTATTCTAATCATAATTATGGCCCGTCACTAGATTAGAAAGATAAAGAGAGGTCTCCCTGGTGACCATGACAAGGAAGCTTCAACCTCCCGTAGTCCCCAACACCCTACCAAAGGGGAAAAAGAAGAAAAAGTAGTGGAGGATCATTTCTAGTCTCATTGTGACCTGGATGAGATTGAGGAAGCTAACGTAGTTGAGGACTAAGTCTTGGATAGAAGAAAGAGAACCAGGTTCGAGGAGATAATCCAAAAGGTATCCAATTGGATGCCCAACCCGGGTAACCCCCGCACTTGGGATACCAATTACTTCTGGATGGTTGAAGCTTACTAGATGAACAAAGCCATGGTGGCTCATGCCATTACTGAGACCTAGAGACAAAATTCTGAGCTCCTCCAGGCTATCCATAGCCTGGAAGGAAAATTCGAGCTTGTTTGTTGCTCTCAGCATGGTATCAAGTTTAGAGTTAATCAAGAGACTCATTCAGAGGGTGGAAAGCAAATTGTCGGTCCCCCAGACACTCAACATAGCCCAATCTTGATTGATGATGACGAGAAGTAGAGCCAGCAACAGAAGGGCATCCTCGACCAAGTCGAAGCCATCCAGAGGAAGTAGGAGCCCAACAATTGCCCGGACTCAATCAAGAGTCTAACACAAAGGACCCTAGATTCTCTTTAATTAGCTTTGTCTAGGGTTGTGCTCTATGTTAGTTCATTTTCTTAGTCTCCTATTTTTACTAATAATTTCATAGTTTCTAATATTATTCTCCTTAGCGGGATCATGGTTTCTCAATCGATAGATATTGTCTTGAACATGACATATGATCTTAAGATCTTGTGTTTCCAGGTTTTAAGGACTTGGTTTCCCTTTGAGGCAAGTCCCCCTAGTTACTTTCTTTTTTAACTATATTTTGTGAAGTAATAGAAGTTTTCTCTTTTATATTAATATATATATGAAAAAGAGATGAAAGTAACTCTTTAAATGTTATTTTCCTAGATGGGTGTCAGCCTAACATGTTCGTTGGTGATCGCAACTCACCAAGCAACACGTGGTTGGAGAGAGGATCACACGATGACAAAGGTGGTAAGAGGAATAGGCATGTCTCACATGTGAATTAATAACACCTGGTCCTGCTGAGGTGGTGGACGCATGGAATTTAATCGACTCGGAAAGGGTATTATGACAATAGTTATAACAGAGCAAGGTGGATTCGATTTTAATTGCAACAAACTATTCATTTTTGTTGTTTGGATGGAGGAACCTATAACAGAGCTCAGGGATAACACAAGGGAATTAATCGTGCTCTTGGGAACTGGTTCTAGCACGCTGAGCCCATGGGGATTGACTACAAGCCCACAGGTTGAGAACGTGTCAATATTCATTTAGGCACTCAGCGAGATAAATTCGACGAGCGAGGGGAAAATTATCGGCATAGCAGTTTGGTAATCATTTGGGTTTTCTCCACATCCTTTGCACAGAATCCTTAGTCTCGTCATGTCAACAACGATATCAGTATTTGCATGGAAATATTGACTAGAGAAGGCCTAGACCGTAGGGCTTTCCAACATTGGAAAAGGATTCCAATTTATCGATCCTAACAAGAATACATGGCCGCTGGAAAGAATTACCAAACCCCCACGCCCCGTGAAACCAGGGCTGAGCTAGAACTCGTCAAAGCAAAGGTGCGTCTCGAGAGGACCTCGGTGAATGATGACGTAGTGGATTAGGAATTTACTTAATGAATTCCACATACTAACACCTCCCCTGCAAGGAGACCAAGAACAAGAGAACAATATATACGTATTCATATATATGTATTGGCATGTTAAAACACCATTGGAAAAAGTGATAACTAAACGAAGCACTGCATTCAACGAGATTCTTCTTTAGATGGAGTACATTTAGCTTCAATTTTTCGCATTCAACCAAAAAATCTWCCTCGCTGAATGCATAGTCGACCTAGACCTGAACGATCCAACTGATGATCATCCCTAAGTTCATGAGGCCTTTGGGCCTCTTCATCCTATCTAGTTGTAATGCTTCCACTTTTAGTTTCTATAGTAATTTTGTTAGGCTAGATCAGGAAGCTCTTTCAGTTTTATTTGTCTTTCACCCTTTTCACATTAGAACCTTTATTATAAAAAGGATAAATAAAGGCTCTAATCCTTATTATAGTCTTTAAAACACTTTTAAATCACATCTCTAGACCTTTTGGTTTTCATATAAGAAAAAATATTCTCTTGAGTTTCTTGTCTCTCCTATTATGTTATATGGTTTTGAAGTTTGGGGTTGCTTCATCTACATCATAATCACTGGTAAATATACATGAAATCCAAAATTATTTTATAACTTATAATGTTAAAATTAAAGTAAATACACCCTATCTTATCATCGTCATGGAACCAAGTTTTTATCCCATTGAGAGTACATCTATGACTAAGGGCATGGTGTACAAGAACAAAATAAACAACATGGAAGACAAGATGATTTGTAGGATTACTTCAAACTTCACTCAAAACCACCTACAACTTAAGTAGGTTTGGCATAAAGATGCCAAGTCCTGGTTAAATCATTCGGGAATTGAGGAAGAGGTCACTCTCAATAATAACAATATTATTCATCTAAATTTAAGGATAAATTGTGGTGCGATAAAAAATTAGATGATAAGACTACAACTCAAGCAAGGTGGGCATAAACATGGCAAGTCTTGGTTAATTCATCCGGAAATCAAGGAAGATATCACTTTGGAGAGTAACAATAATACTACAAATATTATTACATCTAAACTTAAGGAGAAATTCATGTGTGATAGAGAATTACATGATAAGTTAAAATCAAGATACACTAAGGAAGTGAACAACCCTATTATAGAATGTCAATGATATCTATGTATTTTAAGTACTGTAAAGAATAAAATCAACATTGTCAAAATAATAAAAAACTCTCAATAGCTCCATACTGAATGAATGCACTGGAAAATTCCTAAAATACCTTGGGTTGAAATAATTTGTTATCTTTGAGACACTCAAAGGGTAAAAAATGAAGAACACATTCTCTTATAATGTTTTGCGTACACTCACATTATATAACAATTTCAAAATATTTTTTTTTTCTAACTGAAAGATAAAATCTTTTTATATATTATATGGGGGACTTCTCTTGTGCTCCAACTAAAAAAACATTCAAATTTATCCAAAAAAGAGGATCTTCCATAGTCTTATTTCCTATACATATTATACTATTAGTAAACATTGATTTTACAATAGACTTCTAGGTGATACCACTACTAGCTACCATGATATATTGACCCAAAATATATACAATTTTAAAAAAATTACATGAAATTAAGTATGGATACTACCCTATTCTTCTTCTTCCATGATCGAGATGATGGCATCAGGTTCTTGAATTTCCATTGGGTCTATGATTTGGTTGATGGTGTCTTCTTCCCTGATACCTTGAACTCCATATCCTAGTTTATTAGATGCCAGTGATAGAGAGTCTAGGTGCACTTTTGCAATGAGGGAACACAATATACCACATTCTTCCTCGAAGGAATCAACTCTTTTCCTCTAATGATTGATAAGGGAAATAACATTTCCAATGTTAAAGTCAATCACCTTTTACAAATCTTCCCTCTTTGTAGAGAGAAACAACATGGCTGAGCTATTGTCGTGGATAATTTCCTTGTGTCGCCTCAAAACCATTTGGATGTCCATGAGTTCAGGATTGTCCATTATGTTAATACCACTTGATGACCTTGCGCAGCTGAGCTATATTGTATCCCTATATAATCCTTTGGGAATTGCCTCTTAATAAACAAGAATGAAAAGANGAGATATGAGCACATATTACCTTCATCGACACAAAGCCACCTAGGGAAGATGCCACCAAAATCCACTCCAACCCTCTATAACTAATCTATGAACTGCCATCTCGCTCCCACTACACTCCCTTTTCTCTTGAAGCACTGGATAGAAAATCCTCCAAGGCTCCCTCAAATATCACATGACATAAATGCACTTGAGAGACCATTATTCCATATTATTCCTAAATTCCATAGTAATTGAAGTTATTATTGGCTCATGTGAGATGATAGCTAGAGTGTGGGAGTGAGGGAAACCACCTTCACATTGTCCCTTCAAGCACACTAATTGGTACTTGATACTTAATATCTGTTGAAATCATAGATGATTTTAGGTGCTGAATTTCGCCAATGGGCTAATTTTCCATGTTTTTTCCCCAAAAAATATTTGTCAGTTTCCATTTTTTCTACAAAATATTCATCCAAATTCTATAGAATGATATTATTTTACCTTAAAAATAGCCAAAATTTTATAGAAACCATATAAAATCATTAGAAATTTGAATATTTTTACAAAATTATCACCAAATATTTTACATTTACCATATCAAGGACTAATAATATTAGCCCATGCTTCTACATTTTAATACAAATTTTCATCCTTAAAATTATCCCTGGTTGAAATGTGAGCCAACGTTTTCTTACCCATGTCTAAGGGTGAGGAGAACCCCATTTTGTGACATTGTAAATGATTTAAAAAAAAAAACTCTAACCAATTGAACATACATAATCTGTAAATGGTGAGGAACCCCTTTTCTGCACAAAGAGCTTCGTGGTATGTTTCTGGTTGTTTTTTCCCAATGAACAATTTCTATGTTGACCTCCCTCTTGACGTGGATGAACAAAACTTTACCAAAGGATTGAACTAGACATTTGATGCTCCTTAGAATCCAGTTTATCTTGTTACCAAATGTGAAACATTTTTTCATTCACTTCTTGAATTACCAACAATGATTCTCCAAACACCAAAATATTTTCTATCCTTTCCTCCTTAGCCATGCTAAGCCCACAACATGGTGCATAAACTTCGGCTAGGTCATTTCATACATGCCCTAGGACACAAGATAATTCACTACTTCATTTCCTCGGAAATCTTGCATTATACGTACTTCTCGTGCCACCCCCGATTTGAAATTATTTGTTACAATACCGATCTTCCTAACTTTTTAAATTATCAAAACAATGATATTTTAAGAATTATTTTCTTATAGTTATTGAAGAACATAAAGAAAATTGTAATGTAAAACAAATACACTTTACCTTTTATAAGTTCTAATAAAGTTAATTTCAATAATTATTATTGGTAATTATTAGCATGATTATTATTAATAATAAATTAATAACTTATTAATAATAAAATAGAATATAAAAAGAAGGAAATTATAGTATGTTTGGAAGGGGCATGGGTGAAGAAAGTGAATAAAATCCACGAAATATAAATAAGGATTAATATAATTATAATTATATGTTAAACAATATCGAGAAGAAGAGTGAATATTAGTTAAGCTGAATTATTGCGAAATAGGTAAAGGAAGCATTAATCAATGCAATGTAGAAAGGGATAGGAATTTGATATGATAAGATAGAAAGGGAAAGCTCTATATAATAAGAAAAAAAATCAATAAGAAGGTAAATATAGAAATGGAGTGGATGTAAGATATATGTGGTGGTTTGTTTGGTGGGCATTTTTTATATTGAAGTTGTTAGGTTGTTTTGTTATTTTTATGAATTGTTTAATAATGTAGGTTGAAGATGTTAGAGTTGTTGTTAAAATTTTGGTTTAATTAAAGAAAATGAAGTGTTAATTATATTAAGAAGTTGATTAAACTTCTCTATCTAAACTTTATGATGGCGATAATTTTCATAATGTTAAACATTTCATTTTCTTTAATCAATCCAAAGTTTTAACATCAAATCTCCATTATTAAATCTGCATCATTAAAAAAACTTCAAAATAAAAGAAAGTTTACTAATTTTAATAGTTACAATAATCTAACATTTTCATCTATAAAATGGCTATAAACTAATAACCTATATCCATATCCGTTATAATTAATGAACTTTATATTCTTTCCCCAAAAAATTCTTTTTTATCTTTTTATTATTTCAATCCTTGATTTACCTATTCAGTATTTTTTTATTTTTTAACTATTATATATATATTTTTTCTTCTCCCCTCTAAATATTTACCTATTCAATAATTTCTTACTTTTTTACTATTACATAT
>JASDQU010283788.1:2489-14548 GCA_032191745.1 Picea mariana
TTAAATCATGGTCGTTGATCCCCTGTCTCAACAAGATCAATGGTCCTAGCAAATTGCGGGCTGTGAACTAGTGCGCTCATAAATTTTCCTCCACTCCTCGCAATGATTCCTCACCATCGATTTTTCATTCCTAGATTGACATTCAAGATCCACTTAAGGACTTCACGCTTCAGGAGCCTCAAATTTCCCCACACTCGCTTCCCCCCAGAGTGCTTTCACCCAGAGTTCACAATCTTTTGACACACGTCTCCCACAGATCAAATTCTATAGTTAACTCCAACTCTTCGGGCTTCGGAAGTTTCAAAATCTCTGCACTTGCTTCCTCTCGAGGTACTTCCACCCGAAGTACAAGATCTGTTGACGCGTGTCCCTCTAGATCCGACGACTGCTATCCACTTCGGCTCTTTGGGCTTCGATGGTTTCAACCTCCTGTGCACTCGTTCCTCCTAGAGTGATTTCACCCAAAGACAATGGATTTCTGCCATGCATGCCTCTGGATCTGATGGTCCAGATCTTCTCCACTCTCGTCAAATTCCTTTTCGGAGCGCTTAGCCTCCGAACTTCCAGATCTCTCACCATGTGTTCTCCACAACAAACGGTTGTGATCTTCTTCTTCCTTTGAGACTTCGGGGGATTCTCACACTCCATGCTTGAAATATTCCGAAGTATCTTTCTCTGAAGTCTTATATCTATCGACACATATCTCCTGGAAACCAACGACCTGGATTTAATTCGTCCTTCGTCTCTTTGACGATTTTGCTTTCTCCTTATCCACAAAACTTCCGAAGTGCTCTCGCTCTGGAGTTGTGGATATTGCGCCACCTGTCAACCTTGACAATGGACGATCTTGGATGGCTTCAGAACTTTAGGACTTTGGCTATCTCGTTCTCCTATGCACTTTGAAAATATTAAGGTGTGTGCACCTCACCTGGATCCAACAGTTGTTCATCCTTCGTTTTTAGATCCGATGGATGGGATATATCCCCTCCTCTGTTCTCTCCTTTTCTTCCCTGGACACTGATCTATGGTCCATATTTCTTCCAACAACCAATCCAACTATTGTTGTTGCTCCTCCTTCTGAGATTTTTATTTCTTCCGACTTGGAAGAATTTGAAAGTGTTCAAAGGCTTCATCCTTTGTTCCTCCCACGAGCCTGACTTCTTAGGTCTTTTCTATGTTTCAGTTAACGCTATCTCTTCTGAGATTTTGGATTTACTTAGTATCTTAAGGGTCTTGACCCTTCTTATCCCTTCAAAGGGTTATTTTTCCCTCCTAGAAACCCCTCACTCAAAGCACACCTTGCTGAGTGTTTTATACATAGTGTTCAGTAACTCTGTGAGTATCTTCCTATGATACTCTTTTCCTTTAAATCGACAGGGATTTCTCTTTGTGCACACTTGCACCTTCTTTATGCCCACCTGGAATATCTCTATAGAGTTCTCAATGACTTTGTCTCTTTGTGCTTCCTCTTCATATTTTACCCTCCAAGGTATTCAACAACTTTGGGATTCCCCTTGAGTTGTATCACTCTGGTGTGCCCTCCTGGAAAGTTTTTCTCTGACTCGAAAGAGTTCATATGCACACCCCTTGCACTAGCTATAGAGCTTCAAGACTCTATTGTGCACTCCTTGCATAGCCTATAGAACCCAGAAACAATTCAGCAAAATCATAGATAGAGGATTCTATCTTCTCCTGCAGATGAAACTCAACACATGCATCTACAATATACACTCATAACACATAGACACCATTCATAAAACACACAAAATACACAGAACCATATGCGGTAAAAACTGCTCTTTTTCATTAACATGAATGCTTGTACAAGTGTTTAAAAAATCTGGAATACTACAGAGTCTCAGTGCTTTCTTTTCTCCTAACAAATCTCAACTATCCTCCATGTTCAACAACTTCATTTGGGTGTACCATACTCCTACCTATCCTAGAGGATTCTTAGGGTTCCCTCCTTCTACCTATCTTTTCCAAAGAAGCTAACTACCCCTTAAGCATAGTTACATTAAAGTCTAGGAGTGAAACTCCCAAACCACTTGCAATCATTTTCTCCCAATCATTTTGATCTTCTTTAGTTTTCCATCATTTCAAAAAAATATTTACAAGAAACGCGAGTGTTTAAGATTCCAAAATGATTCAATGGTGCTTTAGGGCGTTGACTTGTCTCTCCATGTGTGCTTGATGATGATGCTCTTGCATCATACTCCACTGTGGGGAAAATAATGAGCTCCTTGTCATGGATCTCTCTATTGTGTTCTTGAGATCCTCCAGGGTCCCAAACCTAAAATTGGAGTTGTCCACTTGCTCCTCTTCCTTGCTTTCTCTGTTGCCCTACTACTCCTGTAGGTCCTCTTCTGTTCCATCCTTCTTTGTTGACTGCTTCTTATATTTATTCTAGCATAAATATCTTAATACCCTCTATTTCATTGTCCATCTGGTCCACTAGCTAGCTCTTCTCCTTCATCTCACTCCGTTGCATCTCCTTTCCATCAATCTCCAACTTGACTTGTTGGATTAGCTAACTTTGCATATTTACCCTTCTCTCTATGGCCAGTCATAGTAGGATTTCGTGAGGGCCATGAATGGTGTGGAAAACTATGCATGATCACTAAGAGAAGGGATTTCTCCCTATCTAAACACAAAGGTAGGGAAGCGGATCCAAAAGTCTAATCCGTATTCTTACAATTGAGAGAAGGATTCAGACAAGGAAGAGTGGTAAGAAAATGAAACGCATTCTAAAGCCTTTTAGCTTCTTACCAAGGGTCGTATGCACTCGTGAGAGACATAGATATAATGTCACACAAAGGAATCGACTATAGATATAGAGCATTATTTAACGCCACGAGGAGAGAGCCCGTGGGATGATTGTTATNGGTAATTTTAGGGTAAAAATATTTCTTGCAAATCGCAAGGATTTAAAAATGATTATAAACTCCTGTAGAGGCAACGACTACTCCAGAAAAAAGAAAACATTGTCCCAAACAGATGTGGATAGTGCGTAAAAATCAGAGTTGGTTAAAGAATTAGTCAAGAACATCGACTACGCCCAACCATACTCAACGCATTCGGACCTTGGGCTCACGATGTGGAAATACATTATCAATCCAACCAGTGAACAACGAATAAAACTGCTCTAGGTTCTTGATCGCATCGGTGGATTAATGAAGGTCGAAATTTATCTTAATTCTTCAATGCATCAGTAACCAAGAGAATCAATTTCCCCAAATCATGTAGGAATACAGTAAGCGATGCAGATTACAAAAATTTACCTTTCCAACAAAAAACCGAAGCTCACCAAATCTTTGAAATTTACCACCTGGAACTAAATGAATTATTCTCGAGACAACACGGTAACCTCTTCATCAAGCTAAGTTTATTTCAGCTCGGCCATGGGTTACATTTGGTAGAACCTATTAAATCCTATGAAAAATAAATCTTCTCTTCGAAGCCTTACCTATCCGACAGTAAACCATTTGCAAGAGTCTATTCTTGACAATCAGCAAACAAAATATAAAGGCGTAATATTCATGGCGTCATTTTATAGTAACTGAATCAAGAATTGGTATGTAGTTAAGAATTAAATTTCATATACCATAACTAAAACCACTTGAATAAATCTGAAGATAACTTGTCATTATCGAAGAACTCACACAACCCTTTCAGCTCCTTCAATTCCTTGTTCTCCACTTCTTAATTCAAGAACTTTATCGGTACCTCCTAGCCAACACTAGGGGTATTATTCTTCCCCCTTAGCCCCTGGATATGCAAAGGGGACACACACACCAGACCATAATTCATCTATCTCCCATCTCGCCTCGCAAGGTAGATCCACCACTCTTTCTCTCCCGAGCTAAGTATCACAACTCTCACAAGTAAAACCAGTTAGAATTTATGTAGCATAACCTTACTCATAACCATTGTGCTCCATTCCTCCTCTCACACAATTTGTTTTATAGAATTTCCTTAGTGACAACTTTGCATTTGCACATTTTTTTTTTAATTTAATTAAGAATTATTCCCCCCATACGATTGTCACATGTTTCCTTAGTTGCACTAATAAATTCACAAATTTAATTTAATTAGAAGTCAATTTCCCTCACCCATCCTAAAAGCGCTCCTAAAATCGCTCCTAGTTGTCCCTTTATTCCATTTATTTTTCATTTATGACTAACTCATTTCTAAAACGAAGTTGAGTTAAAATAGGAATGTTCTCTAGTTAGACTAGACTCTAGATATCTTTATATGCTTACACATTCTTGTACTCTATATTCCTTTCCTATTTTAATTTCTAATTTGGTATTTTATGCATACATGTGTATTATATTATTTTTTTTAGATTTATTTTATCTCTCTTAATCTCTTAAATTGGTTTACCTTTTTCTTATTTTAGCTAATTGTAATTTAGTTTTTGTCCTCTCATTAACTTAGACTTAGGCTTAGTTAAATTTTATTTCCAAAATATTAGACCATTAGGGATTAAGATTAATAAATTTAGTCTTTAATTAATTAATTAATTCAATAGTGCTCAACATTTTACAGGTTTAACATTTGCTCAAAGTTTTCTAGGCCACCTAGATTCATTGGGTCACCTTTTTAAAACTGTGACGTGCCCTTCAAGATGCACTCTATGCTCTAAGGGTGCCACTAGCCTTTGATTCATATTTTAATTACGCGATGTTCCCTTCAAGACGCACTCTATTCTCCAAGTGTACCACTCGTCTCTGACTGGTTTTGGTAGTTGTCCAACCCTTGGATTCAATACTCCATTCAAGCAACCTTGTGAGAGACTAAGAGCCTCTAAGGAATAAGGACCCTGCCTTATTGTGTGCACCTTAGAATCTTCATGAGCGACTGTCTTAGTCCACCCTCACAGCATCATGGATCTCTCGAACTAGGAAATCGTTAACCTACAATTTGAGTCACGACAAGAGTTCTAGTAGGTTGTGACAGGGAAGTTTCCACAACTCTCCCTCAATATTTGGTTGTGCATGGCCCATTTACTCCTTATGTGAGTCATATTAGTAGGAAATCGTCAGACTGCATCCATCCACAAAACATTGTTAACGATCCATAAACAACATCATAATATAATCAATCATATGTCACATATGCATAAATGAAATACTCAAACCAATAGAATCCACTCCCAGGCTCAATCTGGATTTCAAGGAGGTCCATTGATGCCATCGACATCCTCAATCTGTCAAGTGTCCTGCACACTCAGGGGAAACTTGTCAATAACATCTGTCAATATATAAATATCAAAATAACATAACATCATAATCCATCAACATCACCACAAGAATCAATAAGAGAAACAAATAGCCATATACTATAACCAGATCACTTGCACGCAAGTGTTCTCAAAGAATAAATCAATAAAATGTGCTCATAAAAGATGGATGTTACATACACCTCCTCTTGTTTTCAACTTTGTCCCGAAGTTGTACAGTATATATAAATTCAGTAATTAAAGTAATTGACAAGATCTATCTTTCTAGTCTATCAAACAGATAAGGAAACTGTTGACGCATATCATATGCGTCCTCCCAGGTAGCCGAGTGTGGACTAAAATGTCCCACTAGACCTTGACCTGAATGATTGTTCGACACCGTATCTGTCGAATGTGATGGTCTAGAATGTGGATTGGCTCCACCATGAGTGCACCCTTGTTTGACACCACAAGGAAAGCATATCAATCTCATGTGTAGGATCACTAACATAATGTCGCAAAATAGATACAAGAAAACATCGTGCAAACGCCTCAAGAATGAGGCACGACTAGTCGATAGGACATGGGTCCTTTTATTTTCACAACTTCGAAAGGACCTACCAACCTAGGAGATAGTTTATTACCCCTTCCAAACTTAATCGAACTCTGGTATGGTTTCTCCCGCAAGAAAACTCAGTCGCCAACTTCATAGTTGTGGTCAACGTGATGCGCATCAGCATAACTATTCTTTTGATATTGTGCTTCTTAAATAATTTGTCTTATCGTTTGAAAATGTTCTTCCATTTCTTGGATAATTTTTGGTCCCACCGAGACCCTATCCTCAAGCCAATCCCAGCTCGAATTTGTCTAAAATGGTCACTCGTAGAGAAACCCAAACAGTGCCATATTAATGGTACCTTGATAGTTGTGGTTGTATGAAAACTCTACCAGTGGCAAGAACTTTTCCAAATTTTTTTGTTGGTCCAACACATGCATACGCAACATATCTTTCAAAATTTGATTCGTTCTTTCTGTCATCTCGTCTGTCTCAGGGTGATAAGTTGTACTAAAGTTATTTTGGGTTCCCAAGGCCTCTTGGAAACTAGTCCAAAATCGTCCTGTAAATATTGACCCTCAATCGGATCTGGTCCTTTTAAGCATTCCATGCAATTTCACAATCTTGCTGATAAAAAATCTAGTTATTTTTGGCGCCTAATACATCATACGGATAGGGATAAACTTTTCACTCTTCGTCAGAGTGTCAACTACCACGAAAATCGAGTCTTGCCTCCTCGCCATCAACGGCAATCCAACAATAAAATCCATCGAAATGACCTCCCATTTCGATTCTGGAATAACATGTGGTTGTGGTAATATTGTCGGATGTCTATGTTCAGCCTTCACTTGTTGACATTCCAGACACCTTGCCACCTAGTTAACTATGTCTTCCTTCATTCCTTTCCAAAAGAATAAGGGCTTATGTTTTGCCCTCATCTTCATGACTCCTAGATGAGCCATGTACATTGCTCTATGAGATTCTTTTAATATCAAATTTCTCAATTCCTTGCTAGGTGGTATCAAAATCCAGTCATTATACCTCATCAATGTGTCATTGTCCAATGTATATCCTTCAACCTTGGTTTCGTCATGGTGTCTTGTCCAATAATTTCATTAACCTCATTATACCAGTCATCTTTGAACAGTATAGTTAGAATCCTTTCTCGAAGATTTGTTGAAGAGGTATCACCGAGAATATGCAAGGTCTCCAACTCAATGCATCGGCCACTTTGTTAATTGTTCCTTTTATGTAAGTAATCTTGAAATTGTATTCTCTAAGCAACTTTGACCAACGCCTTTGTCGCGCATTCAGGTCACTCTGTGTAAATATGTGCTGCAATCTGTAGTGATCTATTTTCAGATAAAATTTATGTCCAATCAAATAGTATCTCCACACTCTCAAGGCATACAAAATGGCCAATAAATCCAAATCGTGCATCACGTAGTTCTCCTCATGCTTTCTTAATTCCTTGAGATGTAAGTGATCACTCAATCATCTTGCATCAAGACTCCACCTAAGCCTTCCTTGGATGCGTCTATGCATACCAAGAATTCTACATCCATGTTGGGGAATTTTAGTATCGACATTGTATTCAACAGCTCCTTGAGCCTTCAAAATGCTTCCGCTCATTTCTCGGTCCATACAAACTTCTTATTTTTCTTCTGCAATTATGTGATCGGTTATGCTATCTTCGAAAAACCTTCAATGATTCGTCGATAGTATCCTGCTAAACCCATAAAGCTACGTACTTCTGGTACATTCGTCGGTGTAGGACATTCCATAATATCATCTACATTTGTCGGATCCATAGTGATTCCTTCGCCAGGTATAACATGCCCTAAGCAATGAATCCTCAAGAGCATTTCGACAGTTCCCGTAATTTGTGTTCCCGTAAACACTATAATACTAAGCGCAAAAGTTCATAAATTTCTTCCATCATCCGAGAATATGTCAGTATGTCCTCAATGAATACTTGAACAAACTTTTCCAAGTATTCGCGGAACACCCATTCATCACGCACATGAATACCCTAGGGTGTTTGTCAGTCCCAATGGTAAAACGGTAAACACGTAGTGTCTGAACCTCATATTCAATGCGGTCTTAGGAATTCCTTCCTCTTGATCCATAACTGGTGATATCCTAATCTCAAGTAGATCTTTGAAAACATATTCATGCCTTTCAATGATCAAACAAATCATCTATTCTTGGCAACGGATACCGGTTCTTGATCATTTCATTGCTCAATTGACAGTAGTCAATACAGAGTCTCCATGACCCAACCTCCTTCTTATGAAAATAACAGGCACGCCCGCAAGGTGTCACACTTGGATGTATAATTACCAGATCCAACAACTCCTTTAGTTGCATTTTCAACTCATGTAACTCAAATGTTGACATCTGATAAAGCATTCTTGTTATCAGTTCAGTTCTGTGTTTGAAGTCGATGGTAAACACCAATTATCCTTCGGGCAGAAAACCTGGTAACCCTTCTAGAAATACATAAGAAAACTATAGTACCATTGGAAGGTTTTCCTGTCCTTCCGCATGCCCTTATCGTTCAACACTAAGGTTTCATATAGCTTGCATCGTTTGTGCATAATCTTCCATAGTTGTAGGGAAGAAATGAACCTTAACGAAACTCCCTAGTTTCTTCCTTCAATCACTCGTCTCTATCCCTCATCATCTGTCACACTCAAATATTTTGTCTTATAGTTGAGTATCACATCATGCAATTTTTAACCAATCCATACCGATCACCACGTCATAATATCCTAATATTTTGATGTATAAATCAGACTTCATCACAAAATCTCCTAGGTTACTACGATAGTCATAACCTTTCCTTCAACCTTTTGTCTATCACTCGAAGCCATTTATATGTATCTAAACTTATCTTATTCAACTTCCTTTACCATAAATCCCTTCAGCACTGCACCATAAATAAATCTCTTGGTAGCACCAGGATCTATTAAAATACTAAGAGTTTGATTGACAATCATACTGACATCTCAAGCAAAGTGGACTAGTGCTCAACCTAGTGATTGTTCACTGCGGCATGAATCCTATGGGCCTTTCCCAATCTACAATTGTAGTGTGTCATGTTGACCTGGTTTCTCTTGCCTTTTCAACTAGACAGTCTCACTGGTAATGTGGATCTCCACATGTCCAACACCTGGTCTTTGGTCCAATACTCCTTGCCCACAAAGTAGAGGTTGTTGGCCTACCAGCCTGAGATCCTGGTATGTTCTGTTGAACAGTCCTAAACAACCTTTGTTGCAAATGACGCGGTTGTTGATGTGGTGGTCCTCTGTAGGGAGTCCCCCACTGAGGAGTCGGTCGTCAAGGTGTCGTGAACATGGATCCTCATGACGTATCCGTACCTTGATGTATGTCGGGCTGGTGTCTGATGGTGTTGCACACCTGATGTCGTTCGCCCAATCGGTCTTGCAGGAGTCTTTCCTTGACCTCATGTTGGTCAACTCTTCCTCAGCTATGAGGGTCTGTTGGACTACATCATGCAATGTCTGAGGCATTAGGATCCTCACTTTCGTACGAAAGTTGAATTTAAGGACGAAATCAAACTTGTTGAGCTTTAGCTTCTCTGTGTTCATATGTGGAGCATACCTAAGAATCTCCATGATTCTGGCATCATACTCTAGCATCGTACGACCACCCTATCGTAAGGCGTTGAACTCATTGAGATGGCTCTCAATGAATTCCTCTGATAAGTACCTCTCCCAGAACCTCTCCTTGAACAGTGCTCATAATGCGTCTTTGACAACCATGTTTAGTTGAGGTAGGAGAATCTTCCACCATATAAGAGCGTTCCCCTTCAGTTGAAAGACCACCATGCAGAACTTCACGTTAGAGGTTGTAACCACGAAGTGTGAAGCACATTGCCATGTTCTCCAACCATGCCTCAGCAGCTGATCCATCTGTGGCACCCATGAACTCAGGAAACTTAACCGAGTTCTTCGTGAATGCTACCACTTCCATCTAGAGTGTGTTGCAAACCCTCATTGAGTATAGGCACCCTGACCTCATCTTTATCTAGACAGTTAATTAAGGCCTTAGACATCCTCTAAAAGGACCTCGTGAGACCAACCGCATCCCGCACAACAATCTTCTCATGCCTAATGACTTTTTCTTCTCCTTGGAGGTTAGACACCTCTAGAGTGGGTGCTACTGGAGGCATCACACCTCCTCTCCTAGCACCACATCGTGAACCTCTGTGGCATCCTCTAACCATGATTACCACATGAACAAGTTAAAATTTTAATAAGCGCTAAGATATTAATCAAGTGTATAATGCAATGGAAGGCATGACGATCCACAGTCACAGGGTTGAACCCACTCTGATACCATATGTCACGACACCGTCGTTACAACAACAAATGAAGTAAAAAAAAAAAATGGCATTAGGAAATCAACATCAACACATAATTCATAGCAACACATAAAAACACGACATCAAAATTAAAATCATTACAAGAGACACATCATCAAAATTCATAATGAAACAAGTCAACGCATTAACATAAATGATAGTGATACATAATCAACACATAAACAATGAATAAATCAAGCATCATCATAATTAATTAACGACACAATCAACACATCAAGGTCGTCTGAAGCGAAATACCAATAAGTGATTAACCATGCCACTGAATAATAATGAGATACCCGCCCAACCTACCCTGCAAGGTTAGGACCTCTAAGACACATAAGCAACGCTCAAGCCCAGGATTCATTCAATTGATTTTGACCACTTAAGGTCATAGGGATGGCAACTATTATAAGGAACAAGGAGGTATCTAATTCCCATAATCAATCACATATCAACATTATTCTAAAGGCGCAAGAGAATCTAATAAATAAATCAACCATGCATCTGCATTACTTTAATGGTGCAAGAGAATTCAACATAAATTCAATGGTGCAAGAGAATATAAATACTTAATTAGACATACATCAACATTATTCAATGCGCACAAATAATTTAATTACTCAATCAATCATAAATCTACATTATTTTCAAGGCGCGTGAGAATCCAATTTCTAAAACAAAAAATCATCAACATTAACTGTTCATGGCGTGCGAGAACTCTAATCATAAAACCAATCATACTTCACATTAATTTCATGCAACAACCAAACAACGTCACAAGCATCTGTATTTTCCAAAGTGTGTATTCTAGTTATAATTAATGTAATAAGTTAAAGGGTTTGCTCGCCGTAACATTATTGTGACTCAACCCTGCCTTGTCCTTCATATGATTCTTAATTTCAACAATGAGCCGAGTTTATTCTAAAAATTTGATTTAAAACACACACTAAAATTTTGATCAACCTAGGACACTTGGTAAATTATGCATAAACAAATACAGAGTATCATCTACTACGAATTAGCATTTGTTAAACAACTTCTCATGTATTAAACAAGAACTTTGTGCTATCCTTACACAATCAAATCAACTCAACAATTCAATCGTCAAGTAACAAGATATAATGTGGACGCACTTTAAAACATGTTTTCCAATAAATTATACACTTGTCCTATACAGATAAAGCTTAACGGATGCAAGGGTACAAGTAAAGGCGTCCAAGGTTATTACTTAAATTTTCTAAATTTTTCAATTGCTCTTATTCAATTCAGATGATGTAACAATCAATTAAAAAATAAAGGACATTTGTTATCGAGAGCTTAACCCACACATTGTTTTATTATGATTTAAAGTAGACTTGATAGAATATCCATTGTTGATTCTCCGTTCTCAATTTATAATCAATCATTATACCCCAATACACAAACAAATCATATCCATAAAACCAGTTGTACTGGAAGCGCTATGTCAATGAATAATTGAACCCAACGACGAGGGTAACCAGTTTCCACTAGATAATAACCGCTATCATGCGGCAGATATGTGAGACTAACCGTCATTCCTACTCCCGGATGATCTTGGCTAAGGTAGGGACTTAACCTTGGGTAATTTTTGAGTGGAAATTCATCTTGCAAATCGGAGGGATTTAAAAACGATTCTAAACTCCTGTAGAGGCAGCGACTACTCCAGAACAAAGAAAACGTTGTCCCAAATGGATGTAGACAGTGCGTAAAAATCAGAGTTGGTTAAGGCATTAGTCAATATCAACATCGACTACACCCTGCCATACTCAACACATTCAGACCCAATCGGTGAACAACGAATAAAACTACTCTAGGTTCTTCAGCGCATCAGTGGATTAATGAAGGTCGAAATTTCTCTTAATTCT
>JASDQU010283789.1:2108-14082 GCA_032191745.1 Picea mariana
TTAGCATAAGGCTAAACTAATATCATCAACATCTTTAGCATGAAGCTAAAGTAACATCATCATCTTCAGCATTAAAGTTGAAATGACATCGTCATCATCATCTACATCAACATGGATTAGTATAACACTAATACATTATAATCATCAATAATAGCACAAGGTTGATACAACATCAACAAGAACAATATCACAGCACAAAGGCTGGAGCATCGTCAACATTAGCACTAGGCTGGAAATATTCAGCACGAAGCTGGCATCTCATCAACATCAGCACGAGGTTGGCATCACATCAACATCAGCACGAGGTTGGCATCACAACAACATCAGCACAAAGCTAGAAATCTTCAACACTAGGTTGGCATCACAACAACATCAACACGAAGCTGGAAATCTTCAGCACAAGGCTGGCATCAACAACATTTTGTGGTACTCTGACAGATCCAAAGGATCTGCCCAGGAATCAAAAATATTCCCTAGGATATGAAACCCTAACGGAGCTACCACGTGGTACTCTGACAGACCCAAAGGATCTTCCCAGGAATCATAAGATTCCCTAGGATATAAAATCCTAACGGAGCTACCACTATCGATCAGGGTACCATAGTATCATATGCACCACTCCCCCTTTCGAGGGAGGTCCTTTCGGACTATACCAAGCTTGTCTCGAAAGTGCTCAAACTTTACACAAGACAGGGGCTTGGTCGACACATCTGCAACATGTTCATCTGTGCCAACACATTGGAGCTTTAAAGCTCCCCTCTACATCATATCATGAATGAAGTGATACTGGATCTCTATGTGCTTCGACTCATCATGGAACACATCATCTTTATATAACTTTGGTTATCACATAGGATCACGGTGGCTTCCATCTCCAAATCAAATAGATCTGTCAACAACATTCAAATCCATATGGCTTCACAACTCGCGGAACATGCAACAATGTATTCTGCTTCTGTCGTGCTGGGAGCAATGTTGGATTGCTTTCTATTTGCCTTGAGATCATGGCTAACCCCAAACTGAAACAACATCTTGAAGTGCTCTTTCTGTCAGAGACACTTCTAGCTCAATCTGAATCAGTATATCTATACAATCTAATGTCATGATCTCTAGTATAATAGAGACCAAAATCCAACATACCCTTAAGGTATCTCATCATATGTTTTGCAGCCACAATGTGAACACGTCTAGGTTCTACCAGATACTGACTCAAGGCAAACCATATATCTGGCCTGGTATTCGTCAGATACATCACTGAACCAATAATTTGTCTTTACAGAGTAGCATCAACCAATTCTGACGAGGTATCTACCAGGAGCTTCAACTTTGTTTCCATGGGTGTGTACATGGATTTACATTTCAACATGTCAAACTTCTTCATTTTAACTGCATACTTCCCTTGGTTAAGGAAGATCTTCTATGTGCTCTGCCAAACTTCAAGACCTAAAAGATAATGCATTTACGTCTTCCATCAAACTTTGTAGTGAGCTTCTTCTGCAATTTGTGATGAGCTTTTCTTCATCTTGTCAAGAATACATCATCTACATATAGTGGTAACATCACTGGCTCATCATTCATAACCTTGMGATAAAGGTTAAAATCAACTTTACTCTTGGTAAAGCCCAAGCTCATCAGGAAACTGTCAATTCTTCCATACCAAGCTCTAGGAGCTTGCTTCAACACGTATAGAACTTCCTTCAACCGGCAAACATGAGTCTTTCCATCTTCAATCTTCAAATCAAATTTTCTCATTACATTGTACCAATCCGGTACACTTGCTCAGCTGCAACTCAATCTACACAATCATGTACTAGCTCTATGTGCTCTCTGCAAAGCACTATCTGTCTCACTACCTGAGAGTATGTCCTCTCCTCTTTTTGCAATTGTTCCTTCTAGAACTGGGACTCTGCACCTGCAACTGCTCTCAGGCTGAGAATGACTGCTTCATCCTCACTGTGGCTACTGAAATCTGAGAGTAACTCCTCTTATTCTATCACGACAACAACTTCATCTGAAATTGAGAGTGGCTCAATAATTGATACTGAAGGTAGCTCTTCTTCTTTCATGGAGGTAACTTTATCTTTTATTGTAGTCATGTCTCCAAGACCCAATTAATGTAATGCACCAACTACCACTCAATTTTAAATATGGGGATTGCTCCCTTTGCATCTCATACTATATATGAATCATGGTTGTTCTGGTTGTCTTCATAAATACTGGAACTACTTCTTCAATTACTAGAGTAAGTGTCTCGTCATAGTCTTCTCCCTCTTCCTGGGAGAATCCTCTGAACACACATCAGGATTTGTACATCTGCAACATGCTTGATCTGTTTAAATCAATCTTGGAAGTCAATATTGACTTCTCTTCTAGTCTCACGAAAGAATCCATATCCTAGTCTTTCTGACTGGCTTCCTTCTCTGTCACTAAAACAAGGGAATCTTCTCAGGAGATTTCATATCTCCTAAAAATTTATGAAGCTACGATCTAGTCTTCTCATGGCATCTGTCTCCCAATCCTGGAAGATGTCTCTTCATCTTATCCTTTCTGAGATCAGGCTTACTCTGTTCTTGATTTCTTCTAAGTCTACAAGGACTTCATCATTTATTATGGGGTATACTTGGTGTTGAATACCAAGTCTAAATATGAAAAGCGAAGTCAGACTTCAAGTGAATTTTGCTTCCTGTCAAGGTGGCTTCATTATCCTTGGAAAAAGTCTACTATGAGTTCTTGTTCTAATGTCGAGTCATCTTTGGAGCCTTCTGCTCCTTATAATCAATCTCCATATGAGATACTCTGCATCTCAAAAGATAGATTCTTCTTCATCTTCTTTGGTACATGAATGTATATGGTTATGTACATAGTCTGCTTCATGTCTCATCTAATTTGTTGCCTTCTGCAACCTTCACTATAGCTTCCTCAGGGTTATCACATGTGACCTGAAACAAGGTCAACAAAACAGCAAGCAAGAATAATACTCTTTTGATAATAGTAAATAAAACAATAGCACGAATAATCGTCACAATATCTCCTTTAGAGCTATCACTTGTGACCTGTCTGAAACAAAGATCAAAAGTAAAAAATACATCACGAAATGAGATCAATACTCTTCTAGTGTTGTGATCAAACATTCATCCAAGGTAACCTGAATCAACACAAGAAGTTTCTCCTCGAGGAGATGTTAGTTGTATCTGGTAAATGATTACATTAAGCATTTATCTCGATATGCTCACATACTACCAAGTATAATATTTTTCAAAGACTGATACCTCAATTATAGTGTTTACTTGTGATGGGATAGTTATCAACTTTGTCATGTGCAACTTTGAATCTTATCAACTTAATTAATCAAACCTAGAACCTGGAGCCTTGTCGTCAAGAATGAATGTGTTGCTTTTCTTCCAAGTCTCCTTCACTCAAGATGACGAGTGCTTTCTTCAACTTGTCTTTTGTACTAAGACAATATGTTATCTTGACAGAAGGTTGGGTTAGAGGATAAACTCTATGATCTCAACTTTAATCAATCTAATACTTTGACTTAAATTTTGACCAAAGGTTAGTATGATGGTCATAGCTTCAACATGCAACCTAGATCAAAATAATGTCATAACAAATAGATGCATATCAGAATAATCAAACCTGGGTTGCATTATTCCTCTGAATGTGTTGGATCTGAGATCCTTATGGATCTATGGCAAGAGATCACTTCTCCTGCAAATACCCTTAAAAGCTTAACAATGTAAACATCTGTGAATACATACCTCTGATAGTATTTGCAAGTAGTGGCACCATCTGGTAGCAACGGTAATAATCACCAACTCTTAAAAACTTCAAGGGTGACTGCAACTGGTACTGCAGTTGATACTTCAACTGATACTGCAACTGCAATTGATACTGCAACAGATTCTGAAACAAGTTTTGAGCTATTATTAGGTTTCTTTTCAATTTACTAGATAACCATAGCATAGATAGGATCACTGAGAGAAACACAATCACAAGATACACAGCTTTTATCCTGGGAAATCCTCATGGGGGAGAAAACCCAACAAAAACTTCCTTAATATAGATAGCCAATACAATGCCAAGACAATAAACCAAACACTAGAGAATATCCAACACTGAGCAATGCGCCTCTCTCTCTTCCTTCTTTCGACAACTAGCAACTGCAACTTCCTTCAAACTTGCGCACTAGATGAGTGAGTTGAGTGAGTGAGATAATGAGGCGCTGGCTTCCTTTATTTATACAAACTGGCAGGTGCTGAAAAGGTGTCTCTTCACTGGGCAAGGCCGACTTGTCTTAATTTACATGATATAATTAGGGTTTGACCAATCCACAAAAGGGGATTTGGTCAATTACAATGCCTGACGTGATCAATCCACAAGAGGGGATTTGATCTATTAATAAATGACTCAGATAATAATAATAATAATGAGTAGAATACTCTTTGCAGTTACAATATTTCAACAGTAAGTACCTTTTGGGTATCGATCCTTCCTCAAATCAACAATCACTTGGTCACCTACCTAGAAAGACTTTMCCATGTGCCTATCGGCCTTCTCCTTATACTCGACATTCAWTTCTAGCAACTTCTCTCTTACTTGTGTATGAATCCACTAGATTTGTCAACAAACACTTATGCATCTTCACTCCACCTCATATCCATTGGCAACTTAGTGAAATCTCTAACTCCTCTTGGTCTCAACCCAAAAATAATCTAAACATCTACTTACCAAATTGTTATGTGTCAACTACGCACATGCTAAAATCAAATCCTATTGCTTTGGTTTATCTCCAACTACACATAACGACAAATTTGCAAGAGCCCTATTCGCTACCTTTTTTCTGTCTGTTCACTTGTAGATGAAATGTTGAACTATATTGCAACCTAGTTGCTAGCTTCTTCCACAAGGTCCTCCAAAAGTTACTTAAAATATGGTATCTCCATTTGACGTGGTTGTCCTAGGTACTCCATGCAATTCCACAACCTCCTTGAAGAATGTCTCCATGCACATCATCGCATCATTGGTCTTCTTACAAGGTAAGAAATGTGCCATCTTTGAAAACCTGTCAACTATTACAACATTGCATCAAATCCTTAATGTATCCTCAACAACCCCAAAACAAAATCCATTGTGATATCTTCCCATGATGCTCTCAAAACTTGTAACAGACTACAGAACCTTGTATTTTGACTCACACCTTTCACTAATTCGCAAATCATACACCTGTCCACAAATTTGTTGACTCGTGCCTTTAATATCGGACAATACCACCATTCTTCCAGCAAATTAATTGTCTTATCTCTGTTGAACATTGTGAAATTCCTTGATCTAATTCTCCCTAAGAGAACCTACTAGTATACACAACTACTTGCGTTAAACAAATATCCATCTTAGACAAAAAAAATTCCAACATCGCATTTCTAGTTGGCCTTGTCAAGTCACTACACATCTGTACAATTTCACCAAAATCCTTACCTTTGCATACATCTATTTAATCAAATTAAACGAAATATCTGTCTCCGTCATAGTCATCGGCAACGTCCTTTTGCTTAATGCATCTGTGACTATGTTCTCTTTACCTACTTTATGCTTCAACACAAAAATAAAACTTTGTAGGTACTCTACCAACTTCATGTGGATGTGATTTAGCCTAATATGGCTATTAAAGAACCTCAATACATGATGGTCTGTACATACAACAAATTCTCTTAATAACGAACATTGCCTCTAGTGCTTCAAAGTTTGCATCATTGCATAAACAATAAAACTCCAAATCATATGCAGAACACTTCATCATTGCTTCATTCACCTTCTCACTAAAAAATGCAGTTGGTTTCCCTTCCTAACTCAACACCACTATGATAGCCACACCACTAGCATCACAAWCAACTTAAAAAACTTTCCCAATCTAGCAAACCTAATAATGGGGCTTATGTTACATTATGTTTCAACRATTCAAAACTACTTTATGCATGTTCCCTCCATCAAAACTCTCTACAATTCATGCACATTGTCATTAGAAAGCATAYTTTTTTCAATGTTGCAATACATTTCCATAAAAATTCACATTCGCGTGAAAACTCCTTACCTCTCTAACACTCCAAGCTCACTCTCACCTTTTCTAGATCCATTTTCAAACCATTGTTTAACACCACAAATCCCAAATATATCAACTATTCTCTGAAAAAACTTAAAACTTATCAAATTAACTCAGTTGCTCCTTTTTCAACATGAATAGTACTTTTCTAATATGTCTAATGTACTCTATTTTGTTGTTGCTAAAAATAATGATATCATCTAAGTATACAATTGTGAACTTACCAAGAAATGGTTTTGGTATTTTATTTATTAATCTCATAAATGTGCTCAAGGCATTAGTCAATCCAAATGGCATTACTAACTACTCATATAATACTTCTTTGGTTATAAATGTTGCCTCCCATTCATCCCCTTCTTGAATCCAAATCTACAGATATCCAATCTCTAATCTATCTTCTTGAAGTACCTCGCACCACTTAGATAATCCATCAAATCAGCCATTCTAGGTATTAAAAAGGATGGCTATCTTATTTAATGCTCTAGAATTTGTAGACATTCACCACTATCCATCTTTCTTTGGCATCACTAATATTGGAATTGTACAKGGACTTAGACTATCACTGACCAAACCTTTCTTCAACGATTCAACTCTTTGTTTGTTCAACTCTTCACTCTCCATTGGGCTCATTCTATGTGTTGCTTCATTTGGTAAYGATGCTCCCAAAATCAAGTCAATTTCAAGACTGATTTCCCTCCTTGACGGTAATCCTTCAAGCTCTTCACCCCCTATCTCATTGATTTTTTCTAACAACTTGGACACTTCTTCTAAAATCTTCCTCTTCTTTTACTAGTAACAACTCAAGTCTTGGGCAATCATTGGCTATGGCATAAGTATTTGTATTCCCATCATGTATTGTCTATCATTCATACCGCCAAGTGTTGATGAAAAGGAATTGCTATCCTAATACCAACATCTTCGAATCTTGTCAGGGGAAGGCAAGATAGTCGAGATTGTTACCCTTATGTTTATAGCCCTTTTGCAAAATTATCAATTAACCTTCAAGAGATAAGTTCTTGAGATCAATGTTGTCTATCTTTTATGATGATTTATGATAAAGAAAAAATAAAATATTTATATCAAAAAATATAAACAGTTTGATGAACAGTGATGAAAATAGAAAAATCTGAAATAAGATCACACGCATAATCCAAAATGAGACCTCAAAACCATCAAGTGATTTTATTCATTTAGTTCTGAAAAACTGCCAAATACATTCTTCCATACCCAGAATGGGTAAGGACCGGGAAAATACTGAAAAGTCAAAGGTTACATCATCACATAGACAATTGGTGTCTCCCAAGTAAAACCAATATTGTAAAATAAATGGATCAACATGCCACAATTTGCCACTACCTTGACTCTGCACAAAATTCCTAATTAGCACTGAAAATCAATTCAGAAATCCAATAAGAATTTCCAAACTATCAAAAACAAATGATCAACCTTATAAGCATGTCAATAATCAATGCTTCTTGGTCCTCCTTGTTACCACCTTCAGTTAGACCCTGCTATCAACAAGAAGTCTTCACCTTTTAAGTATTTCATAAATGAATGAAGTAGTAATGTAATCTCATTCTAGAGCAAGAACAAACCTTATCAGAGTTTTTGTCTCTGTCTCTCCTTTTTGTGTGTCCCTTCAATTCTTCTTTTATCCTTCCAAAAATAGTTTGAGTAGTTCAACTACTTATAGCTAAGTTATTTAACTAACTTCCGTTAAATAGGGACAGCTCATAATTAAATATTAATAAATAATGATAAGGATATAATAAATATTAACTAATAGGTGGGGACCCCCTAACAACTCTTCTCTAATTTTCAAATTATTCCCTTGTTCCTCCAAAAATAATTATGCCATCAAACATCATATCCCAACCAATCATCATATGAAATACCTCAAACACATACTTGTGACTCCCCAAATACCACAAATATGCAAGTATATTTATCAAAAATAAATATGTCAATCTGTTGTCCCAAAAAATACTACTGTAAAATATCCAAAAATAGTGGGGCATAAATCTGTCCAAAACATATTGCTGTCCAAAAATAACAAAGTCCGTCCCAAAATAAATAAAATCTATCTCAACAGTGAAACCATCATAAAATAACACCATGAAATCAAAAATCGTATTTCTTATGTGAGGCAGTTGCCTCTGTTCACTTCCCTGAGACTTGGTTACTTTGAGGACCTCTGAATTTGCATGGATAGATGCTTTACCCTTTGTTGTCGATGCTTCTAAATGCATATCTCCAAAAGAGATATTTTTGTTCTCATGTTTTGGGTGTTGGGAGTGAGAAGTGACTGAGGGAGAAGATGTGACAAATTGGTCAGACTCAACTGAATGGGCAGGTCATTTGCCTTTGCTAGGCTCTGGTTCTTGGACTTGGGACTTTAGTTTTTTCAATGGTTGGGTAGAATGAACATGAGAAGTAAACGACTCACTATGTTGGGCAGGTCGTTTAGGTGGAGGTGGAGGTAATGGCAGTGAGACTGTAGCCCATCCATGAGCTTGATTTTGAGGAGGATTAATAACATCATTCCAACCGTCATTGGCTGAGATTTTTGGTTGTAAAGACACATGAGGCTGCACAGGTATACCAGAGATGCTATGGTGAGGTTGCAAAGGTGGTCTTTCAGGTGCAGGATGAGATTGAATGGCTCTTCGCTGAGCTAGATTTAGGAATCCTGTCTGCAAGAGTTGATTAAACTCTTCAGAATCAACATCAAAGTGAATGGAAAAATAAAGTCTTTTGTTTCCCCCTTGCTAAAAATCATTTAGCCTTCTTCCCCTGCCTTTGTTTCCTCTGTCGTGACTTCCTCTACTTAAAAAGCTCATATATAAGTGCAAGGGTAAGTTAGTGTATGTATAGAATAGCAAGTGAAACATCAAATACTATTTACACAAACATAATTTGGAAATAGCTCTGACTTGATAGCAAACAATCATGCAAGCAATCAGGGATAGATAGAAAGGAGTAACTTAAAGATAGACTTTAACCTCTACTTTGGAATACTTTAATACCTTGCTTAATTAGTTATTAATTATGAACATGGGAATTCTAATGTAATTTGGGAAAATGAGGGGGCTTGTAATGTATGAAAAGTGAAATAATGGCAAGGAGAAAAATGACACATGTTCAAACAAATAACACATCCATCATCAACCATACTACAAAGTCTAAATGTCTGCCAACAATCACTTCATGCATGTCATGTCAAACTTTAATCCACCCTTGTTAATCTTTCACTGTCAAGGAATTGCTTATGTATCAAGGGGAAGATAGTTGAACTAAAATGAAAATGGAATTTGGGAACTGGGAGTAACTTATGGAAAATTAGAGTATGAGGGAATTGGTCCTGAACAATCAAACAGATTCCATTAAACAATCACCCTGAATATAACTCTTCAAATTTTGCCTTTGACTATAATCCTTTTATTCATCGAGATATACTTCAGTTGTCGAATATCACTATAAACTGATGGAGAAAACATTTAATTTCATACAACAAGAGGAAAAAATAATGACAACTTTAAATGATATATTTTCCTGGGATTCAAGGAATATTTTATGTAAAGTGATAATATGAGGGGGTTTGGTCCTCTGTGCAGAAACAAACATTGTAATTCTCAACAATTAGTCTATCCTTACTCCAAACTCAAGAAGCCATATTTATGTTTAGCAACCATATCTAATATCAGCAAAATACATGCCCAACTCATTTTGTGTAACCTTCTAATCAACAAGTCAAGTCTGATTATCTTTTGAATAACTTTCATTTGCCCCCGAAACATAGCACATGAACCATAATCCATCAAAACTTCTCTTGATAAACCAGTGAATGCATTGTGGGTGAAACTTATGCTATAACCACATAACATATATATTCGAACAACAAGGTTTGAAACTTATTGTGTCACCTTTTATAATTGTATACTTGTTCATGCTATCAACATTTAAAATAATCAATGTATCAACTTAGAGCTTAAGTAGATACTCAAAAACTTACAGTCGTTCAAGTATGATACAATAGTATTTTCAAAAGAGGTAMAAAGGCCCAAGATTAACAATGATATGGTCAGAAGAATTTATTTTGAAATAACATCAAACAATCATCATCAAGGATCAATTCATAATAGAAGGTCAAGCATACTATAGAATGGCCCTTTAGAAACACRAGTTCAAAGAYTGAGGACTTTCACTCTTTAAATTTGCTCCATAATTTAACATTTTTTTCTGTATAAGAAATTGTWATGTCGTCCAAACGAAAGTCTTCAAAAATTTCAACAATCCGAGTTCAATACAAGATGCCTTTCCTTGGAGAACAATTTTGATTATCTTTAGAAATACAATGCTTCAAGATATAATCTATTCAACGAAGCCAACAAATATATTGTAAATATGATTGTTGCTCAATTCAACTATAACCAAGGAAACTTAAAACTGAGATATCTTTTTTTTTGTCGACTTGAAGAGATACAGAAAACCTTTTACAAATTCCAGACATTTCTTAACATATACAAATCAAAACCCTAGGGTTTAGCAACAATATAGTCTAGAACTTCTCAGTTCATGTGACATCAACCAAATAGAGCTATGAGATGGCCTTGGAATACATGGATTTGAAACTGGGTCAAATGCATTCCCTTTTTTATTTGAAGATAATTTAACCTAGGCCCGAGACAAACATTTCCAAGTAAAATAAATGCAAAGGTGCAAACTAGAGAAAGATAAAAGAAACCCACATAGGTTGGGTTCCAGACAGGAGACTAATATGTCATACACAACTTACTTTTAAAACCCAAAATTCAACATGGGGTAATACAACCGAAAAAAAGTCATAATGTCATGATGAAGGCTTCTCATAATAGGGTAAACAGTCGACAAGGCAAATTTTTAAGGAAATCCCTTGATAGTTTATGAGGTGAGATGAAACAAAGGGCGTCAATACAAGACAATGGTTCAGAATCCATCAATACAACATGCATTTAATGGGTATGAGCTAAGGAAGCATACCTTTCTCTAGCACTTGTATTCCTTTTGAAAATAAGAGTTTTAGTGCTAGCGACAATCATAGCCGAGGCTCGGACAGCTCTGTCTTTTCAAAGCTCAAAAACTCGAGTGACAAAATGAAATGTCAAACACAGCAAGGGTGACAAACTCAACGGAATGTCCACGTCCCATGCATTGAATGCATGGGGGGGCGTCACATTCTCCAAAATACTAACACATTAACTCACGATCTAGATCATATTTCCACTAACAGCAACCACAAATCATATGCCATATAACCGTGCCACATATGTCAATATCACGTGTCCCGTAACCATATCATCACAATAACTCAATGCCAATTCGAACGACGACCAGAATTTACCAACTCAAATCTTTGCAACTAAACCACATTCATTGCCATTAAACAACGCGACTTGTATATACATGTCAATCAAAAAGATAGAAGCAAGGTCTGAAAAAAATAAAAAATAAAAAAAAAGTGGCAAGTGTCATGCGATATCAACATTGGTTTATACCATATGCACTATGTTCATAAACTTCATACCTTTTAACTTCAACGTGCCACCCTTATGATATAGAACCAACCATATTAATGATATTTGGATAGCAACAAAGATTTTTATACATATGATGAACTATAAAAACATATTATGTATAGACTTGTTTTCTTTTCAAACATGTGAGTAACCAATGACCACCCATCCTAAGACGAGCACATATAGAACCTTTAATTGTCCCATAACTTTCTATGACCTCCTCATAGCATTTACGAACAAAATATATGTAAGATGGAAGATTCTTTGGAGTTTTATGAGCAAAACCATTTCTTTTGTTCGACAAAACTCATAATCAGAT
>JASDQU010283790.1:0-14548 GCA_032191745.1 Picea mariana
CCATTGAGCATCAGTCATTGATCCTCTTTGTAAGGATTATTTATCAAAACCTCTCGAGGGTCCGAGATCCGAAGTATAACTAACATCGCGGGGCATGTGGAATTTTATGGTCATGCCACTTGGAATGACATGTGGTTCCCATACCACTCAACACATGGCACTCATTTTCCACTTGGACCTTCATCAAAATATGCCAAATCGATGTGACACATGGCACCACTCACATTACGACACATGGAACCACTCACGTCACAACATAGGGAACCACTCACTTCATGACACGTGGCACCTCTCATGTCACGACACACGATGCCACTAGATAATCACAGACTAAAAACTTCTGAGGTTTGTCGTCTGGGGATTAGGGTTAATTAATTAAATTAATCCCCAATGGATTACTGGGTACTTAGTTAGGTTAATCCTACTGGATTATGACTCCTGTCCTTTACCACAAGATCTATAGTTGAGATATTGCATCGGCATATCTAACGACTACCATGGTTTCATTCCCAATCTTGGTGTAGTAGAGGTTTTGAGGACCAGACGGTGGATATTGAGTCGTCAATCCACTGATCAATGGTTCTCATCATTTTGAATTTCAGACTGCGACCATTTCCTTATCTCATGTACACTAAAATGCCCCGCGGTCCGGGGGTCTTCTTGAATTTTCTCCACTGATATCTATGGTAGAGATTAATCCACTCCTATATCTAATGATTCCTATCTACTGTGCTTACCACAAATCTTGGGCTTGACGAGGGGTCCCATAATTAATTCATCAGTGAACCAGGAGCTGAAAAGTGTCACCCCTGTGACACCCTGTTGTCGTGTGGGAATAATGATTCAATTTCTCTCCTCATGCTTGTGTAACGAGGCATGGAACCAAACACTGGAACCCTGGTTCCCATATAGTGATGTATCAAAACTTTCTAAGAGTTTATACTTAGAATTCTCTCAAGTTCTGGTGCTCCAGTGCCCTAGGATGCAGAACCCCTCCTAGGATTACCTGTTGGATCAATGGTTGATATTTATCAAACCGTAGATCTAACAGCTGAGATTGCATGGTGATAGCCAAGGTCCTCGTGCCCAACTGGGCCCATACTCGCGTAGCAGGATCCACGTCACACATAACGTCTTCTTCCTCTCACGCATGTATATATATATATATATATATGAAAGGGAAACAGAACCCTCACGTGGGAAGCCTATCCATCATAAATTGTGCATAGAGGTTTATCAACGGTTGGGTCTTAGAAATCTTCCAAGGTCCGATGCTCAGGTACCCTGTGCACTGGACCCCTCCCGAGCTTTAGATCAATGACTATCATTCGACCATCCACTGATCCAACCACCAATGTTTGCGTGTGGGCTTACAAGGTGCTTCACTGGGTAATATTTCCCATCTTTGGATGACTAAGGTTGACTCTTGCCTTGGGTATTAACGATTGTTGAGTCTCATTGCTGCAACCTGACATTAAGCAAATTATGATTCATGATTTAAGCTACAAGGACTGTCGTCTTTCTGCGTTTTCCACGTGGGAATATACACACAAATGAGGATCCAAAACCTTGAAACTTTTCTATTTCATCTAAAGGGAAAGGAAAACATAAGGTTATTGGCCTCCTCAGGCCTTTCATACACAATATTACCAAAAACTTAATTTGACAATGAAGGAGGGTTAACTCCCCTAATTTTTTATTCATTTTATTAACTCAGGACTTCTAATTTCTTCTCACAAAATAGCCCCTTACAATGATGGTTATATAAATGTTCACACACGAAGAGTGGAATCAAGTTCTGAGCCTAGTACATTTTTTTAGACCAATAGATAGACCAAATTCAGCTGCCAGACCTTCAAGGTTCTGACATAAATTGTATTTTTTCTAATTATCAAGATGCTCTATGAGGATTTTAGGGGTTTAGATTTACTAATACTTGGGGATTTTTCCATGCATATTACTATATGTGATTAGCCAACACTTTGTTCCTAATCTAAGAAATAACCTATTATTAACAAATTCCCTTTTCAAACAGAGACATGCATAAAACCAACAACAAAATATGTTTTCCAAACTTCATTTCAAATTTTTCAGCCAGCCAAATAATCAAAGTGACAATTCCATCATTTGAATAGGATAATAAATTCTACAATTATCTAACACAGAAAATTCATAGTATAAAATAACTAGTCATGACAATACAAGACATAAAAAACACTTACTAAAACTTAAAAATAGCTAGCAATTGCTGAAGGATGTGCCACTTTCCACCCAACCGTAGGCACAATTGCTCTTTGTGTACTCCACAGCTGGCCACCCCCTATCTAGAGTATGATGCCATGAGAGAGAGTTCTTCTTTTGCTAAGCAAACAACAAGGTATGAAGGTTACTCTCCTTCTCCCACAGGAAACCTGGTAGTCCAGTCTTCCATCCACCAAGCAAGGAGGCCTGTTGTGATTCCTGCACTTAATCACTCAATTTCTCTACAACCACATTTATCGACTTGATTAGAAAACACTGCCCCACAATTCCTGTACACATAACATTTTATTTTCTGAGTTCTATTCTCCACTAGAGAGCTTCACATGCTCATCTTCTTTAGATAGGGTCCCCGGACCCATTCATGTGTCTCCTCTTCCTTATGCCCATGATTTTCCTCTTTTCCTTTCCTTCTTCAACAAGATTCCATGGGTCCATTTCCCAATTCATGGTTCATATTAGGAAGTTTCAAGATGGGGTACTCTGCCCATCTCCTCCTTGATTCTTGAGGAAGACTTCCCAACTACCATCTTGTATGGTAATTAAATTCTCTAGTACAGAGGACTCTTTTGGGTATGGGCATGTTAAATCCAACAGAGTACTGGGTCATCTCAACCATTATTAGTTTCCCTCACCATCCCCTCTCATACATCATAATCTGCATTAGCAACACCTTCAATAGTTGTTCAAAAATTTCCATTTTTATTTAATAGCAAAAACATTTACACTACCTTCTCAACAAAGGTTCATCATTTTCCAAAATCCACACATAGCAGACTTGTCCAGAGTATTTTTAGTAATAACATAATTGTATTTACAAGTTGGGGGAAAACATGGGTGTTACAGTTGGAAATTATCTAGATATTTGGTTGATGCATGGCCTTTTGCATGGTTGTTTTATCAGGACTTGTGTTCACTAAATATGTAGATTGCATGAATTTTTACAAAGTCATTTTTAGTTTTATTCCATAATTAGATTAGTTTTTATCTTAGAAATAAATAAATTTACCTGTTAGTAAGTGGTCTTTGATGTTTGGAGTGATTTCAAGAGGATTGTAATTGAATAAATATTTCAAGGATGAATTCATAAACTCTTTGGATTCAAGATGTTTTGGTTTGTTGAATTTTTGTGTGTTTGTTCATCATCGTTGATTATTATACAACTAATTAAATGTTATAGACATATAGTAAAAATTTCAATACTATTAAGTTATCTTATTTGGTTGAATGAATTGTTGGATACTTTCAGTGAATGATTATTCTCTTTATTAGTTAATCTTCTTCTTATGTTATCTGGGATATCATGGAATTACTTATGTTTGTCCTATTGTTATAAGTTCATTCCTTTATGTTGTTAATTAGTTTATTGTTTCCTGAATAATATCTGATGACTAATATGTTCTTACTGGAATTACCTTTTCAAGAATTGTAACACACCCAGGTCAACAAACACGAAATGATTTTCTCTATACTATGATTTGAACTATACCCACCGCTTGGGTACCTCTAATTTATCCCTCATGGGATATTTTGTATTTCTGATATACATTAATTACATAAAGAAGCATGAAATGTACACATGCATTAATCAAGATTCATGCTAATTGTAACTAGATATTAACATTCCATGCACAACAATAACCAACAAACAGACATAGCATAAACAAACCATGTCCCAGAGATAAAAATTAATACACAGTGGAAATAAATACACAACAGAGAAAAGCATGACAGAGAGAACTTATCTTAAACAAATTCAATCATCAACTAGTTGTAGACCAAGGACGTTTGATCCAGGTGGATATTGGTGGCCACCAACCTGTTCCGACTAGCTCCTTTTTCCATTTTTTAGTTCAACACGTTCTTCTATACTTCTTTGCAATTGTGGGTTCTACACTTCTGTGGATGTTTGGAGCCCTACACATCTTCCAAGTGGATACTGGTGGCCTCCCACCTAATCCAAATGGATTATTTTGTATGTTTTCATGTCAACACATCTTGATGTACTTGCAAGGTCGTTTTGGGGCTCTAAAAAGTGTTATTTTGTCTCGTCGCAGTCAAACTGTAGACAGAGTCAGAGTTTGACAATGTAATACGTAGTTCTCTAAAATACCTTTCCAACATGCTATCACGTGCCTAAAAAAGGGATCATATGAAAAATTTACGACCCCAAGTTAATGCATTAACTTACCCAAATGAGGCCCACATGACTTTTGGCGTTTCATCTCCTAGGGTTAGGTTTTTGGATATATAGGGTTTTTGAATTCCTATTTAACATAAAAAGGCCTTCAGAGCCTCATTATAATCATCTTCTTGTGAATGAGCACAACTGTCACATCTCTTCTCAGAGATAAAGCTGCCACCATTCTAGCGAGTCTTGCACTTTGTATTTTTACAGTCTCTTTACAATTCTTTCATTAATAGAAATCAAGTATTGTTGTATTTCTCTGTTTCTGGAAATTTTCATAAGTATTTCATTGAATATCTTTGCTTTCATTTCGTTCCAAATATAATCTGGATTAGTGGTATCAGAGCAGGTTGCTCTTAATCCTTTTTCAATGCATGTCCCCAATGAGGTCCGGGTATAGCCAATTGGGTCTCAAGTTTGTCTCTCTTGAGGACACTCACTCTTGCATGCCCAAGAAACCCTCGATGGCGATATAAAAGAAAAATGACGGAGCAAAATATTATATTAATCTATTGCTTGATCAAGTTCTCGCGCGATAGAGGGACGAAATGATGGATAATTTTGCACACATCCTTCAACACCTGCCGATAGCAACAAGCACATCTTCATCAAGCGACCATTTTGGAGGAATCTCTCCCTTCAAGGTACAAATTAATTTTGATATTCCCATATTTGAAGGTCAGATAGATGCAGATGCCCTAGAAAAATGGCTAAATCTATTAGAAGGTTATTTCTCTGTTCAAAATTTTTCCTACAAGAAAAATATCACCTTCACACTCCTTAAGGCTCTCCCCCATGTCAAACATTGGTGGGAAACTTATTGGGATAAAATTTCCACAGAGGAATCTGGAATATATGGGGTCGATCCCACTTGAGATTTTTTGTGTGGATGCGGTCAAAGAACAATACTATCATGTTGATAACTATGAAGACCAGTACATGAGATGGACCACACTGCGGCAAGAGAAGAGCCAAACAATGCTAGAGTTCATAAATACTTTCCATACCTTACGCACCAAGTCGAGTATCAAAGAATCCAAGTGAAATCTGGTTTTGAAATACCGTGGGGCTCTACATAGGTACATCCAAAACGAAATGGATTTCCTAACCATCTCATCATTGGGAGTTGCCTACCGATATGCTGTCGAAATCGAGCAGAAATTTAGGCACCGGAACAAATAGGAATTCGGGTATGCAAATCTGCAACAACCAAAGCACGGTAAAGACAAATCTAATCAACAACCTGTAAACAACCAATCCAAGACACGGGACAAAAAGGGTAAATTAAAGACAAATAATGACACTAGGAAGTGGTGTGACTTCCACAAAATCCCTTGGCACAACACCGATGAATGTCGCTAGAAACGGTCATTGGTGGCCGAGGTCAAAGACACAGAGCCAAAATCTGATTTAGAATCCAGTCCAAAAAATATTGAAAACAGACAGATCATCGATGCAGACCCCAGTGCTACTATTGCAACCACAATAATTGAACTAGAAGAACCAGTAGATCCTGAAGAGGGGGAGCGCCTCTTCCATTCACAGATGTGGGTGAAGGGGACTCCATTGCATTTCATTGTTGATAACGACAGCCAAAATAACCTCATCTTAGCTAAGGTCCTTAAACAGTTGGGGTTGTCGAGAACAGTACACTCGCAACCATACAACATCAGGTGGCTTCACCAGGGACAAGCTCTTCACGTCAGCCAGTAGTGTCGCCTGACCTATGGCATCCATCCCTTCAAGGATGAGGTAGTGTGTGATATTTCCCCTCTTGATGTATGTGATGTTGTTTGGGCCAACCATATATGTGGAAACGTCACGTTGTCTATGAGTCTAGACCTTGTAGTTTCATTATTACTCTGGGACGTCAACTCTACAAGATACCAGAGGTAGTTTCGACTTCTACTCCACCAAAACAACATTGTAAGGTAATATCTCATACTACAAAATTCATCCTCTTAACAATATGTTCAAAGGATGCACATAAGACCACTACAACCACTGCAGTCTAAACACCTTATATCCCACAAAAACAAATTGTCAAAGAGAAAGAAGATATTGTTTCTTCACCTATAATGGTTCCTACACAATGCCCCGTCAAACCCAGAGACAACAGGTTGGTGGAACATATTCAACCCCGTCAACAACCGATTTGTCACAATCTTCCACAGACCAAACATCACAACTTCTCCAACAAATCATGCATCTCACCAATATTCAGATTCAGAACATGCTTTCCCCTCTTCCCTGGGCACTCAACACAATGGAGACCATTGCTTCCTAAGGGGGGAGGATTGATCTAGGTGGATATTGGTGGCCACCCACCTGTTCTGACTGTCTCCTTGTGCCATTTTTTAGTTCAGCACGTTCTTCTGTACTTCTTTGTAATTGTGGGTTCTAAACTTTCGGGGCTGTCTGGAACCATACACATCTTCCCGGTGGATACTGGTGGCATCCTGCCTAATCCAATTGGCTTATCTTGTATGTTTTCATGTCAACACATCTTGTTGTACTTCCAGGGTCATTTTGGGGCCCTAAATAGTGTTATTTTGGCTCACCATAGCCAAACTATAGACGGAGTCAGAGTTTGATGATGTAATGTGTATACTTCTAAAAGACCTTTCCAATGGGCTATCACCCTCCTAAAACGAAGATCGTATGCAAAATTTACAACCTTGGGAAGTTAATGTACTAACTTACCCAAAGGGGCCCACATGACTTTTAGCGTTTCATCTTCTAGGGTTAAGTTTTTGGATGTCTAGGGTTTTGGAATTCCTGTTTAACATAAAAAGGCATTCAAAGTCTCTTTGTAATCATCTTCTTGTGAATGAGCATAATCGTTGCATCTCTTCTCAGAGATAAAGTTGCCACCATTCTAGCGAGTCTTGCACTTTGTATTTTCATAGTCTCTTTACAATTCTTTCATTAATCAAAATCAAGTATTGTTGTATTTATCTGTTTATGACAATTTTCATGAATATTTCATTGAATATCTCTGCTTTCATTTCATTCTGAATATAATCCAGATCAACGTTCCACCCAACCATAGGCGTTGTTGTTCCAAATCTCAACAACAGGTCACCCCCAAGTCAAGGCTATGAATCCACAAGGATGGGTTTCAGGATGACACTAAGCTTCCCCAAACTAGTTATAAATTAAGCTCTCACAGTTTCCCACACACAAAAATCCAAAGTACACCAGCCCTCTTCTCCCCATCCTGTCCCAACAAAATACAATTGATCCCCTTCACTGCCACACAATCCCTCATGCTATCGACTTCTTTCTAGGGCTCCAATGCACTTGGTCCAGAATCTCCATGTCGGGACTCTCAGGATTCACAACTGTGATTAAAATTTATCACATACCAATGCATCTCAAACATCCAAGAATTAATTCATGGCTGGAATACACCAATCATTTCTACAACCAACAAATAAAGGCTTGTTTTCCAACAATTCATTTTCCTTCTTTTTCCCCTAAGCCAAGATCATAATGAATGGGAATAATCAATGAGAAAGGAGTGAATGGAGAGAGTGAGAAGAATGAAGAATGTGTGTGTGTGTGTGTAACTCCCACAAGCAACCCAAACATGGGTTTTTATATTTACTATGAAATCAAGAATCACATGGTCTTCCCCAAGTAACTCACGTAACCACTTCTCTCAATTAAAACAATTATGGGTAAAAAAAATACTTAGCCCCTTAATCCTCCTCTCTCATGGATTCATAGGCCCCTATAACTCTTGTCCTTGTCTGTCTAGCAACCAACAATATATTTTATTATTAATAATGATCAAGTGTTACATTTCATAGGCACTCCAACCTCTTTTAATTGTTTGGGCCCTCTAGCCTTTCATAAAATAACAAAATACATTATTTAATTTGGGAAATCAAAATTGGGGTATTACATGAATCTAAAGCATTAGATAGTTTTCATTGACTGTTACCACAGGTTATCCTCAACACATATTTCTCCAAACTCCTTAGTTTACTTCTTTTTTTGTAGTAGATTACCATAAAATTATAAAACAATAAAAAGAACAGAAAGAATACAACCAAACAACTTTTAAATCTCACCGAATTGTTGTTGGACCATTAACCTGGAGTATTATTCGATACCAAATGAGGAGGAGTCTAATGAGGCCTCATCCTTGGGTTTAATCCATTCTATTGAATATTGGGAATCCAACCCCCTCAACACATAACATATCCACCACACATCTGTGACATGGAAAAAAATGATTGTTGTTAATTAATGAAGATTAATTTTTGCACATTTAGGCGTTGTGTATGCAAATGATAGTTACCATTTAATGAGAAACCTGCACCAAATGTGTGAGGGGTCAAATTTGAACAATGGATTGACCCCTAATTTATGATTAGCATGGCACCTATCAAATGGAAAATTGGATTTATACACATAATCCTCACACTTACCTAAGTACATTGAAAGTGGAAAAGATGGTAAACAAGAAAAGGAGAGAACCATTTTGTGAAGATACAATGAATTCATTGGCCAAAGAAAGCAATTAATTATAATGGTTTATTGCATATAAATGGTATTCAGAGATTTCCCCCGAAGATGAAATTAAAAACAAAGTCTAGACTTTGTGGATAGCTAAGGTTGTTTGTGTGCCCGAGGTGTTCAATTTTAGAGAACTCGTTGCATGGCTCGAAGATTTGATTCAAAGAACCAATTAATTGAGGTAAAGGAGAGTGGAAGGACTCCTATCCTTTTGATGCCCAATACTTTTAGGGGACCCCATTGCATTTCATTGTTGATAACGGAATCCATAAGAACCTCATCTCAGCTAAGGTCGTTAAACAATTGCGGTTGTCGAAAACACCACACCCGCATCCATACAACATCGGGTGGCTTCACCAGGGACAATTTCTTCGCGTCAACCAGTAATGTCGCATGTCCTATGGCATCCATCCCTTCAAGGATGAGGTAGTGTGTGATATTTCACCTCTTGATGTCTGTGATGTTTTTTTGGGCCAACCATATATGGGGAAACATCATGTTGTCTATGAGTCTAGACCCTGTGGTGTAATTATTACTCTGGGAGGTCATCTCTACAGGATACCAGAGGTAGTTTCGATTACTACTCCACCAAGACAACACCACAAGGTAATCTCTGATACGGCAAAATTCATCCTCTTCACAGTTTTTTCAAAGGATGCACATAAGACCACTATAACTAGTCCAACCTCAACACCTTCTATCCAACAAAAATAGATTGTCAAAGAGAAAGAAGATATTGTTTCTTCACCTATAATGGTGCCTACAAAATGCCCCGTAAAACCCAGAGACAACATTTTGGTGGAGCATATTCAACCATGCCAACAACTGATTTGTGACAGTCTTCCACATACCAAGCATCACAATGTCTCCAACAAAGCACGTAGCTCACCAAGATTTAGATTCATAACATGCTTTCCCCTCTTCCATGGGCACTCAACACAATGGATACCATTGCTTCCTAAGGGGGGAGAATTGATCCAAGTGGATATTGGTGGCCACCCACATGTTTCGACTGGCTCCTTTTGCCATTTTTTAGTTCAACACATTCTTCTGTACTTCTTTGTAATTGTGGGTTCTACACTTTCGGGGTTGTCTAGAACCCTACACATCTTCCAGGTGGATACTGGTGGCATCCCACCTAATCCAACTAGCTTATTTTGTATGTTTTCATGTCAACACATCTTTCTGTACTTCCAGGGCCGTTTTGGGGCCCTAAATAGTGTTATTTTGCCTCATCACAATCATACTATAGATGGAGTCAGGGTTTGACGATGTAATGTGTAGTTCTCTAAAATACCTTTCTAACAGGCTATCTCGTGCCTAAAACGAAGATCGTATGCAAAAGTTACGACCTCAAGAAGTTAATGTACTAACTTACCCAAATGGGGCCCACATGACTTTGGCATTTCATCTCCTAGGGTTAAGTTTTTGTATGTCTAGGGTTTTGGCATTCATGTTTAACATAAAACAACCTTTAGAGCCTCATTGTAATCATCTTCTTGCGAATGAGCGTAGACGTCACATCTCTTCTCATAGATAAAGCTTCCACCATTCTAGCGAGTCTTGCACTCTGTATTTTTACAGTCTCTTTACAATTCTTTCATTAATAGAAATCAAGTATTGTTGTATTTCTCTGTTTCCAAATTTTTTTATGAGCATTTCATTGAATATCTCTCCTTTCATTGCGTTCTGAATATAATCTGGATCAACGTTCCAACCAACCATAGGCATTGTTGTTCCAAATCTCAACAGCATGTCACCCTCGAGTCAGGGCTATGAATCCACAAGGATGGGTTCTAGGACGACACTAAGCTTCCCCAAACTAGTTAGAAATTAAGCTCTCATGGTTTCCCCCACACAACAATCCAAAGTACACCAGCCCTCTTCTCCCCAGCCTGCACCAGCAAAATACAATTGACCCCCTTCACTTCCACACAATCCCTCAGGCTATCCACTTCTTTTCAGTGATCCAGGGCTCTTGGTCCAGAATCTCCATGCTAGGACTCTTAGGATTCACAACTGTGATTAAAATTCAGCACATACCAATGCATCTCAAACATCCAGGCATCAATTCATGGATGGAATACACCAGTCATTTCTACAACCAACAAACAAACCTTAATTTTCAACAATTCATTTTCTTTCTTTTTCCCCTAAGCCAAGATCATAATGAATGGGAATAATGAATGAGAAAGGAGTGAATGGAGAGAGTGAGAAGAATGAAGAATGTGTGTGTGTGTGTAACCCCCACAAGAAACCCAAATATGAGTTTCTATATTTACTCGGAAATTAAGAATCACATGGTCTTCCCCAAGTAACTCATGCAACCACTTCTCTCAATTAAAACAATTATGGGTAAAACAAATACTTAGCCCCTTAATCCCCCTCTCTTGTGGAATCATAGGCCCCTATAACTCTTGTCCTTGTCCGTCTAGCAGCCAACGATGCATTTTATTATTAATAATGATCAAGTGTTACATTTCCTAGGCACTCCGACCTCTTTTAATTGTTTGGGCCCTCTAGCCTTTCATAAAATAAGAAAATACATTATTTAATTTGGGGACTCAAAAGTGGGGTATTACATGAATCTAAAGCATTAGATATTTTTCATTGACTGTTACCATAGGTTATCCTCAACACATATTTCTCCAAACTCCTTAGTTTACTTCTTTTTTTGCAGTAGATTACTATAAAATTATAAAACAATAAAAAGAACAGAAAGAATACAACCAAACAACTTTTAAATCTCATCGAATTGTTGTTTGACCATTAACCCAGAGTATTATTCGATACCAAATAGGGAGGAGTCTAATTAGGCCTCATCCTTGGGTTTAATCCATTATGTTGAATATTGGGAATCCAACCCCCTCAACACATAACATATCCACCACACATCTATGACATGACAAGAATGATTGTTGTTAATTAATGAGGATTAATTTTTGCTCATTTCCCCAGGCATTGTGTATGCAAATGATATTTACCATTTAATGAGAAACCTGCACCAAATGTGCGAGGGGTCAAATTTTAACAATGGATTGAACCCTAATTTAGGATTAGCATGGCACCTATCAGATGGAAATTTTGATTTATACACGTAATCCTCACACTTACCTAAGTACATTGAAAGTGGGAAATATGGTAAACAAGAAGAGGAGAGAACCATTTTGTGGAGATACAATGAATTCATTGGCCAAAGAAAGCAATTAATTCTAATGGTTTATTGCATATAAATGGTATTCAAAGATTTCCCCCGAAGATAAAATTAAAAACAAAGTATGGAATGTGTGGATTGCTAAGGTTATTTGTGTGCCTGAGGTGTTCAATTTTAGAGAACTCGTAGCATGGATCGAAGATTCGATTCAAAGAACCAATTAATCGAGGTAAAGGAGAGTGGAAGGACTCATATCCTTTTGATTCCCAATACTTTTAGAAGGATGCTATGAGTCCCAACACCAGACAAGGTCCTCAAACTTTCTGATCCAAACTCCTGCGTGGATGCTTTGGGTGGTGGTGTGAATCTACTCAAGGATTGTTTTTTCCAACCTCCTGTCAGACCCTCGAGCACTAGCAAGATTAATACATACATGTTAGCTCAGTCATACAAATAATTTTCCTGGATTTTCGCATGACTGGTGGGTCAGGATTCAAAAAATTATATTCCTAGGTATGTTTTATATGTCCTCCATTAGTCAATACGAGTAAGGATCATTTTCGATAGGTCCTAGATTATCTCGAATGATATTTCCCACCAATTTTCAAATTACATACAAACTAATAGGTTCTACATGAACTCTTACTTGGTTCTTGCTTTATTTTACTGTAATACATTTGAGGGCATGCCACCAAGGGGCAATGCTGATTTTGACAAATGCCCTACTCAATTTTGGTACCCAATGTTATGGAAATACTAGGCACCATTCCATTTTTACCAAATGCAAGATTCCTTTGTCAAGGAATGAAAAATTCTACTCACTAGTATTGAACCAACCATAGTGACAAAAGAGGACATATATTTTCTCACAGGGAAGGGAGCATGTGTGTTGGATGAAAATTTCATGTACATAAGGCTCTTTGTATTTGAAGGGAATACCCTTCTTCTTCCTTGGTTTGTTTGTGACGGATTTTTGGTTTATCAGTTATGTAGACATTATAGGACATGGTATTTATTTTTCGACAAGAAGAGGAAGTGACAATTCATTTTTATGGCTTTCAAGATTGTCGATATTACAGTCAAAATTTCATCAAGCTTGAATGAGATGGCATGATTCTTTGAGTCTTTTAATATGAAAAATTTGAAGCCCATAGGGGCTTTTATTTGGAATGAATTTTCACCACTCATATGGTTTCAATCAGCTACACCTCAATTTTTAATAGGTGTGAATAAATTATAGAAGGAGGTGATGAAAACAAGGACACTCACATTGAGGCCAAGGTGATGGCCACCCAAATAAAAAATACTCCCAAAGAGAAGAAGCAAACAACCCGTGAAGATGCACATACAAGGGAAATTTCAAATGTTGGTGTAATAGAGGTCCCTTTCATGGAGGAAAACAAGAAAAAAAAAACATAGACAAAGGGGAAAATCCACAACCAGTGCCAAAGGTGGTGTAGTTCATCACTCCCATAAGAGTTCCTCTCCAGGCCAGAGGAATCATGAAGTTAATACTGATGGGAGAGAGAATAGTGAGAGATGTGCAGATGCTGGAGACAATGGGGATCCCCCTCGATATCAATTGGAGATAACACATGTTGTTACTACTCATGTTCCCAAGAGAAAGGGGAATCCAAATGGAGGCAATTCTCAAGACCCCAGGGGTTCAGAAACAAAGGCGATAGATATGGAAGTTGATGAGGTCAATGATGTGCTCACATGGGCCATGGTACAAATAACAAAGACTAAATTAATAGCATAGGATTAGACCCACAAAGCACTAGAAATTTTATAGGAAGAGCGTGTGACTCTTCACCATGCCAAATATGATAAATATTCCAAGAAGCTACAGATCAAAAGAATCAATCTAAAGTATAAAAGAGTGATAGGAAAGTTGATCTCTGAAATTGAAGTCAAAGGTTTGAGGCCCTTAGGGGTTTTCGAGTTTCATCAAGCCACAGGTGAGGCATTATCCCACTCTATAACAAAGAAGAAGTTAGAAAATTCTATATTGAAGAACATGATAAGGGAACTCAAAGTTGCCCAATTCCCAAAGTCGTTATTTGCAGAGCCCTTATCTATGACAGTCTCAGATGAATTTCCTAAAGAAGTGACTAGATCAATCTCTAAGATCACCAGGGATGCTAAAATGTTGATGGGTGTCAGAAAACATTTTGATAAAAATGTTAATCAAATACTCAATGTAATCATGGAAGATCTAGAAATTGCTATAGAGGAAAGTGTCTTGTCAAGAAGAGTTTGTTCACTTAAGGAATTCTTTCAAAAGGACTTACAAACTGATGAACATTTTTACAAAAATGTAGTAAGTACTTTCTTTGCAATAATATCAAGCATGGATGAGTTCACAAGATGGAAACAAGATCTCCTTCTAAAAATAGATTGAAGCAAATACAAGCTAG
>JASDQU010283791.1:0-14022 GCA_032191745.1 Picea mariana
GTCCACTTCTCATCAATTGTCTGTGTAGCTCTTTCTTCAACCTTCTTGTTGGTATTTTCATCTTCTTTGTATGAAGTTTCACCCATGCATCCAAGATGTGTTAAGTCTTTTGGCACTTGAGAGTTTCTTAATCTCTTCCTCAATGAGACAACTTCTTGTTCAAGTTTCTCACAATTTTCTTCTTTCTTCATTATTTGGACATTCCTTACTTCTCCTATTCTTCTTTCTTCTTCAAGTAGAGTTTTCAAGGAAATGGTTTCTTCTCTTAGTTTCTCAAAGTCTTCTAATTGTTTCTTCAAGATTACAACTATCTTTTCACAACTACCCAATTCATTTATTAGTTTTCTTTGCGTGTCTTTGAACTTTCTATTTTCAATCTCAACATGCTTCAATTTTTAGTTKCCTTATGTCAAAAACTTTTGCAAGTATAACAATGACCAAGAAAGAAATTTTGATACCTTGGAGTAAGTGGGCTTCTTTGTGATGTAGTCCATCTGGGTTCATGATCTATTCTTCTATAGTTTTCTTCATACTGATTGAAGCTTCTTTGATTCCTGAAGGTAGGAGGTCTTCTTGGATATTCATCTCTTTTGTAATCATTCCTTCTTTCTGGTATCCTGGTCCACTTCTCATCAACTGTCTGTGTAGCTCTTTCTTCAAACTTCTTGTTGGTATTTACATCTTATTTGTATGAAGTTTCACCCATGCATCCAAGATGTGTTAATTCTTTTGGCACTTGAGAGTTTCTTAATCTCTTCCTCAATGAGACAACTTCTTGTTCAAGTTTCTCACAATCTTCTTCTTTCTTCATTATTTGGACATTCCTTACTTCTCCTATTCTTCTTTCTTATTCGAGTAGAGTTTTCAAGGAAATGGTTTCTTCTCTTAGTTTCTCAAAGTCTTCTAATTGTTTCTTCAAGATTACAACTATATTTTCACAACTACCCAATTCACTTCTTAGTTTTCTTTGCATGTCTTTGAGCTTGCTATTTTCAATCTCAACATGCTTCAATTTTTTAAGATTCTCATCTTCTTGTTGAATAATTTTTTCTTCATGATTTTCTTCTTCTTCACTAGAATTTTCTTCTTCAGTTTCATTTCTTTCAATCCTTGGATGACGACATTCAAATTCAACATGACCTACTCCTTCACAATTAAAGCAAAAGAACTGAGCTCTATTTTCTTCTTTGAAATTTGAGATGTTGTAATTTGCTTCAACTTCTTCTTCTTCTTCTTCTTTTGCATATTCCCTTACATAAAGGTCTTGTAGCTTGTCCCAAATCTCTTTTGATGATGCACATGATCCCACCTTGGATTTCACTAAATCTGTCAATCCATCCAGGATGGTATCTATTGCCAATTTGTTGTTCCTTTTTGCTTTCTTCTAAGCTGCAGTCTTTGGTTTCTTCAAAGCATTGTATTCTGAAGCAACTGAGAACCAAACATCTGCCCCAAGATCTTTCAAGTAAGTTTCCATTCTATTGCTCCAGTATTCAAAATTTCTTCCATCAAATGGTGGAATCCCATTTGGAATTTTTTCTTTCATTTCTTCTTAGGATCTTCCTTCCAGTGGTTAAACTGTACCGAAGGTAACCCACTCTGATACCAATTGTTGATACTGAGAGGGGGATGAATCAGTATCAAGTACAATTTAAAACCTTTTTCAACTTATACTTAAACCATTCAACTATATCCAATTAGAAATGAACAATAGTATAAGAGTTACACCAATACACCATAATACACCATGCACAATATATGAGAAACAATCAATAGTTATTGTTCAAGGGAAGTAATGACTTCCAAAGGTAGCTACAGCTTCCAAATGTAAATGGAGGGATAAACCTGCAAGAGGGAGATAGAATCCTCCAATATCAATAGAGATTTGAACTCTCCATCCTTTCCCCTTCCTTCCACCCAAGAATACATGAGAGATAATAAAACTTTACATTAAATCATCACCATCAACCAATCATTACATAGAACCTGATAATGCTTCCTAAGACTTCTTCAATTTCTATAATTATTCAATTCTTGGAGTACTCTGATCCTATAGATAATATTACTCAATGTATTCTCTGAAAGTCCTGCAATTTTCACTCCTTGAATCCTCCCCAAAAAGAGGTTATAGAAACAATGGTAGACTTTATTCAATTCTGGTCTACTCAGGAGAGTGAACTTGCACATAATGCCCCGCGCTCAATAATTAACATCCAATTCTGAAAATCACACACAAGAAACTACAGTCCATACTCTTTCCAGTGAAATTTGTCCCACTTAATTTGGATTCTTGATGAAGAAGTTATGACTTTTTTGCCCGAAACACCTGTTTATTGACTAGATTCAGGAATGGTCACAAACCCTATCTTCCACAGAGTGTATCTCCATAATTATATCGAATCAAGAGATGAAATTTTTACCAAAGGTACCTTGATATGTCTTATAAATACCATAGTGATTTCACCATCTGAATCGTTCTAGAAAAAATGGTAAGATGACCTGAAAATAACATACCTTAGAACACATCACCAAAAGACTTCATCCTCCCTTGAAATCTGGCCTTCTTTACTTCTTATTTCCTATGAAATTCAACTTATATCAAAATGAATGTATAATGATGTTTATTTAAACCATTTATGTCACTTCATTTTAACATTAGGGCCGACCTAACACTTTCTTATTTTGTAATTCTTTTCTTTAATTATCTTCAGGGCCTACATGTACTTCCTTCTTCAATTCACTTTGTCATCTTCAAAAATTAATTTCTCCTCAAACATGAGGATCCACATGACGTGCCACATACCACCGAAAACAACATGATGTATATTATCCATTCATGGGTGTTGTATATTCATGTGCATTGTCCTTCATGTCCAAATACCATTATCAATCTTACGGTCCAAAACCCATGACTAGGGTTGACATCAATGACAACAACCAATATTCCAACATCTTTGCAAGGTGTGTATCGAGCAAGGAGAACGCCAAGAGGGTGAGAAGAATTTATTTTCAAGAAATCCTTTGGATCTAAGTTTGACGAAATCCTAGAAACGCAAGGAGTGCATGAGAGATTGAAATATTCAAGGAGATCAAGATCAGAAGGGATAACGCAAGGAGTGCATGGGTGACAGACTTATTCTAATTCCTAAATATCAAAAGAGATCACACTTTCATAAGCACAAGTGAGACCCAAAGTAGTCGGGTTTGCAGGAGGAAGTTCAAAGGCTAAAACATTTGAACAATGACAAAACTCTTCCAAGGTGGAAGAATTCAAAATCTCAGGAGGAAGAGCGATAACAACTATATAATCGGTTGTGGAAGAGAGCCTGGACCGTTATATCTACATCCAGTGAACGAAGGAAGCACAGAGGAGAGGAACAGACCCAATACGTTGGATCTGAGTGCAAAGGATCAGAAACTGTTGGATTCATAGTTAAGTGCACAAGACTTAACCTTGTGTGCGCAGGAGACTGGACTCATCAAAGTCCCAAAGTCTCGAAGTGAACAGGGACCATCTATCATCCAGGGCGATACGGGGCGAAGGAACTTATTTTTTGGGTGAAAGCACTCTGGGAGGAATGAGTGCGCAGGAGTTGAAACTCCCAAAACCTGAAGACTCAAAGTGAATAGAGTTTGTTTGATCAAGGGGGAGACACGCGTTAAGATATCGTGTCTTTCAGGTGAAATCACTTGAGGAGAAAGGAGTGCATAGGAGTTTGAAACTCCCAAATCCTGAATAGTCGAAGCACCGAAGATCCAAAGGGCCAAAGAGAATCTGGATCGTCATATCCATAAGGGCACGTGGTGAAAGATCGTGAACTATGGGTGGAAACACTCCGTAAGGACACGAAGGAAGAAAGTTTTTGATCGTTGAAGCTCGAACAGCCGAAGTACCTAGGATTTGTTGATCTGGGTTAGGCAAGTGTCACCAGATCGTGAACTTCAAAGGATCATACTCTGGGGTTTCTGAGAATTTTTGTTTCGGAATATCCCGAAGTGTCAAATCCCAAAGCATACAGAGTTGTAGATACAAAAGGAAAGGACATGGATCATTGATCTGCGATGGGATTCATAGAGGATGGACATTCACTCTGTTGGACAGACGTTGGATCAGGGAGGACATGTGTCAGAGGATCCAACAAAGGATTCACTCCAAAGATTTGTGGTGGTTTAGATTTGAGATCGTCGAAGTTTGAAGTCCTGAAGCAGACTACAACCGTTGATCTGGAAGTGGACATGTGGCGCTAGATCTAGAATTTCGTGTATGGATCACTACGGAGGAAAGTAGAGGGTGAAAGCACCAAAGTCTCGAAGGAGATCTCGATCGTTGATCGAGGAAGAGGTCGAAAGACTGTTGATTTGGTTGAGGAGGCCAAAGTCCCAAAGTGGGAGCACAACTGTTGATTGGGGAGGATACGTGTCAGCAGATCTTCCACTCCAAAAGATAACTAGTCAGCAGTGGTGAGGGTTTGAGAATTGATATCCCTGAAAGATAGATTCACAGAGGAAATCCTAGTCGTAGATTAAGGGGGACAAGTGTATATAGATCTTCTACTCTGGAAGATTATTACACAGAGAAAAGAAGGAGTTTGAGATTTTATATTCCCGAAGGCTAGATTCACGGAGGGGATCCTGGCCATAGATTCAGGGAGACAGGTGGCAGCATATCTTCCACTCTGGAATATTGTGATACAGAGGAAGTGAAAGTTTGAGAGTCAAAAATATCGAATGTCTGAAAGCCAAAATCAGCCACATCCGTTGATTTGGAAGGGAGCTACATGTCGATAGATCGTGGAGATTTGGGATCGCGGGTGGATGGAGGAAGAAGAAGGCAGGAAAGGGGATTCGATAGTAGTTGTTGATCACGGATCATCACTGAAAGAGAGAGATCAATGGACAGGAAGTATTGCAGGGCCAAGACATGCTCGGACGTTAATTCTCCTTAAGCACTGTGCAATTTCAACCATGGTTTTAACAAAGGGATGTATGGCAACTGGAGGTGAATTGCGGGGCCAAAAGTGGGTTGCTCTGAAACCACTCTTTCTCTTGCCTGCAATCGCGCATGCGCAAGGACACATCTCGAGGATATATGAAGAAGGGGCTAATCATAGAAGGAGATATCACCTGAACCTTAGTGTTTTGGAAGTGTGCAGGAATATCTCGCGGGTCTGACAGAACCTACACATAGAAGGAAAACGGGCCTATGTGTAATTTATTTGGGTTCAATTAGGAGCCCGAAGAGTCAATTCGACTCATAAATTAGAAATATCCTAGACCAGGAGGTCCTAGAACCCCAAGAGGGTAGGAGGGCTGCATCAACAATGATTTCATAATGTGTTGGTTGGTTTCATGATCTGGGACATTTCTCTAAATGCTTCCTTTTTGTTCACTTTGACGAGGTTATCGAAGTTTATGTGACCCATTCTTCTATGCCATAACCATACTTCATCTTCCTTTCCTAGACAACACTTTTCATTTCCAATTTCACTTAATACATATATGTTCTTGAAGTTCTTACAGCTGTTGGAACCAGTTTTCCTGAACCTGATTTTCTTATCTCACGCTTCTATGAATCGAACATAAGTTTGTGACCTTGGTCACACATTTGACTTACAATTAGAATATTATGTTTCATATATTCCACTAACAAAACATTTTCTACCTTGGTATCCTTGTTTCCAATTCTAATTGTGCCTCTTCCAATGATTTTATATGATTCGTTATTTCCAAAGGAGATTGATCCATGTATTTCCTTTCTCAAGGTTAGAAACTTGTCCTCATCACCTGACATGTGTTTTGAGTAGCCACTATCAACATACCAACCATGTTTATTTTTCTTATCTTGTAGGGAAAGTGTGCATTCTTCATTGTTATACTGATTATTCTTTCTTAACCATATTATCTGTTGAAGTTCATGTCTATAATTGTTGTTATTATGTTGTGATTCTCTAGGAGGAACTGTCATTCTACAATCTTTGATCATGTGTCCAAATTTGTTGCACTTGTAGAATTCCACTTCAATGCTCAAAGATTCGAACCTGTTGTAGCTTCTTCTTTGTGTTTCACTAGGCCTTCTTGGATAACCATTTTGTGCATGAATTTCAAGGGTTTTTCTGGTTTTTCTATTTTCTCTGCAATTTACAGCTTTGTGTCCAAAATTATTACATGCATAACATAAACCAAAAAAGATAGTTTGATACCTATGAATTGAATATATTATGAAGGGAGTTACTCTTTTGAACCCATCTTCTTCTTGAAATCCTTTAATTATGACTGTTGTGGATTCTAGAATCTGAATCTTCTGGGTGGTGGAACATCTATTTGATGAAACCTCTTGTTTTATTCCTTCTCAAGAGACCCTCTGAATGTCTCTGCATAGATTCTTTATTTTGTTTCTTGATCTGTAGTTTTGGAGAGTGAGCCTCTTTCTGTTTGATTGTATCCTAGCTCAGACTTTTCATGATGTGGCCTCTAACTATTGATAATGTTATCCAAAATCTTAGAACTATTCTGCATGTTTTTCTCTTAAAGGTCTTTTCTCAATGTGACAATCTATGCTTCCAAGTTTTCATTAATCTTGTCTTTTTCTGTAACAACCCTGGTTAAATAGATGCATAGGGATGATTAATTATAATTAATTTGATAATCTGACTGTCCTAATATGTTAGTTAAACAATAATTATTTCTTAAATAATAATTATCTAATTAATTATTATTAATTATTTGTCCATATCTGTCAATGATTAATTAATTATTAATTGACTCATTAATTAATTGAGTAAAGAATTAAAGGGGGTTAATAATTTAATGTATTAAAGATTTACATATACAGGGAAAGAAACATTAAATATGGGGATAAGACATTAAATATGGGGATAAGATATTAAATATAGGGATAAGATAATAAATATAAGGGGATAAGATAATAAATAGGGGGATAAGATAATAAATAAAGAGATAAGGAAATTAATGAAGGGGGAAGAGTCGGTGAAGGGGGAATATGACGAGGAAGAGTCTTACAGGTAAAGGCATTCTTTTGGGGGGAGGAGGAAGCATTTTTTAGAGGAGGATATATTTATGTGGGAGATTTTCTGTGGAGATCTCTGGGGTGAGGAGTTTGGTTTTGGGGTTTTTTGGTGAATCAGAAGTAGGGGGCACCGGTTTGCTGGGGGTTTTGGGCACAGGGGGCCAGGATATCCTTACGGTATCCTGGAGCTAGGGAGCTAGACAGGCTACTCCTAGATGGCAGGGAGGAAAACACTGTTTTGGGCAGTGTTTGACACAGTTTCAGCTTTAGCATTGGACCAATGGAGCAGCGGTATTTAGCATCAGAACCAAGTAATTTATTTATGAAATTGCTAAGTTAGGTGGATGAATATGTAATCTATTTCATGTTGTGGTTAACTTTAATTTTTTTTTTCTGAATATTACATGCTTTTACGATGATTAATGAAATATTACACATTGAAAGAAATTTATGTTTAATTATACGAAATTTTTAGGTTTTAAATAATTAAGGTTCCTACACTTGGTATCAGAGCTATTTGTTTAAAATCTGGGCCTGAGGGCCAAGCTCCAAGCTCTAGCTCCAGCTCCAGCTTCACCTAACCTGCAAGCCAATCCATCATCTATTATAAAATAATGTAAAACATATATAAAAAAAAAAAGAGTGTAGTTATGAGTAATATATATATATATATATATATATATATAATGTAAAAGTAAGAAAAGGAAATAAATATAAATCAAGAGCGAGTTACATTTGCCAAACATACAAGAGCTGTTGTGGCCAGGGCCGAATAGAAAACGGAATACCAAGGAGCACCTACTTCTTGACCAGTGCAACTGGGCAAAAGCTAAAATACAAAATAAATGCGTTCAAAGAAATTCTTCTCAAAAGTTTCTTCGTCGTATAAATAGCCAGCCTTATCAAAAGAATCTTGAACACATTTTCTCCACCACTCTATATTAGGCATCTTTGCATCATGTCCAAAACATGGGTACTGTTTTGCCATTTTAGTATATGCTACTTTAAAACCTGCGTGCATGCGCTTATAATCCGGACAATGAAACCATATAGCTTTCACAGCCAAACAATAGTAATCTCCAAGTTTTGTAGAAACCATCGACGTCAACCTGTGCTTAAATAGCCAACAGCAAGAAATAGCCACAACATTCATTGATTGCTATAAATTTTGATCGAAAAAAAAAAATATGTCGGCAATGCAAATCAGAGGCAAGAAGCGAAAACACAGTAGAAAATCTATCCATTAAAGAGCAGAGAGAGGCATCGAAAAGTTAGTCTAGTTGTTCTCTTCCCTGGCCCGTCTGTCTTGATTTCATTTGATATTTGGGATATGCTAATAGAGGCAAGAAAATAGGTCAATTGTCTAAAATTCTTCGAAGAAAAATTAAATAAACCAACAAACCACCGGGTTTTTTCAGCGTAATGTTTTAGATGCGGCCAACATGCATAGAATGGGCATTTAAAAGCGGTCATGATGAAAAACCGCTCAATTACCTTAAACAGCTTAAATGAACCAAATATAACACTTTCCACTTGGAAAGAAAAACAATGCCAGAATATCGGACCGTGTATTAAGCCAATATTATGCGGGCAGCAAGTCTTACCTGAAAATGTTCCCAAAAAGCTTCAGAGTGACCAAATGAAATTGTTTTTTTTTTCCTCAAACTTGTTACAGATGCATTTGATGTGCCCAGACAATGCTACCGGGACTCAAAACAGCCGAAAAGACTAAATCCATGACACACAAACGAAAAAGACCTAGGAATGTGAAGAAACCAAAATTTAAATTCAGGAAGAGTGGGAATGAAGGTCTTGAACTCATCCGAACCCTTCATTGGCAAAGAAGGCCCGTATATCCCTTCCAATTCAAGATCCACTTGAGGAGACAAAAATCCTATCAGCAAATTGAAGACAGAAATCCTATCAACAAATTGAAGACATAAATTCCCAATCCATAAGAGACGATGTAAAATCCCTGGACATAATAAACCCGCAAAATATATATAGTCACTGCAGCAAGAGAGCCAACCCATCTCCCAACAGGGTGTGCCGTTGATTTGTCCAAGTAATACATAATTCTCCGATAGAAATCATTCCTCCATCTGGCCAGGCCAATGGGAGATCCGCCATCGCCTGTATTTGAACCCCGTGCATCTCTTTCGAGGACTAGAACTTGAGTATGGTGCCTTAGGCCACTCAACCATCCTAACAACTTCTTTCATATCCACACTGTCGAGATCCTTGTCTGCCAACAAATTCCTGGAAATGGCCAAAAGCCTTGTACCGTAAGTAAATTACCAAAGTGCCAAGTTAGAAGGAGAGGAGCATGATAGTGTGAATAATAAAAACAAAAAAAAAGAGAAGCAAGCACCAGTGCCAAAGACCAGCGACCAATGCTAGAGACAAAACACACAATCCATTGCCCAAGCACCAACGCTCAGAGACGAGTATCGAGCCTGCCGAGAGGGAGAGAGCATAATGGAGAGGCGGCAGAGTTCGTGTAAGGTTTTAGGGGAAGAGAGCTCGAGAGAGAGTATATGTAAGGCTAGTTTTAGGTTAGGATGATGTTGGAGGAAGCAAGGCGGGCACGTGGAATCCATGTGTGCTCACACTTGTTAATAAATTATTTTGATTTTCTTAAATTTTAAATTTATTTTTATAAATTGTGTGTGTGTTCGTTTAAATTTTTTTTTTATTATTTTAGTCTAAAGATAATTTAGGTTAATTTAGTTCAAATTAATTTAAATTTAATTTAGGTTAATTTAATTAAATTAATTTAAAGTTAATTTAAAATTAATTATCTTTAAAAAAACATTAAAAATTTAATTAAATTAATTTTGTATTTAGTGTAAAGTTAAAATACATTAAAAGTTAATTAAAATGTTAGAGGGTCCATGGGTTTTGAACCTAAGACCACCCACCAAGCTAAGAGCCTTAAGAAATGACCAAACACCAACATGCCACACATATCACCATTACAAATAAATTCACATATAAATAATTTAATTACCAATAGTAGCAAGTACTATCCTGAAGAATAATCTCCTATTATCCAACCGCCAAGCTTACGAGACCGTACACACAACTCATCGAGCCAAGCGCCAAGTCCCTCCACTCCATTCCACCAGTCAAAGTCAAACACTAAGCTTCAATGCATCACCTCAGGCTCACTACATCATACGACCACAAGTCAGGAAGCAATACATAACCACAGCACACAAGCGTTAAGTTCCAATGCCGAAAGCCACTCTACAATCCTTAAAGACTCGCACCTGCAGCCACCGAGACATGCAATTCAACGCATATGTACAACGTGCCAAGGAAATCTCACGAGTCAAGCATCAGAGGATATCTAGTTGTAAGTGAAAAGTTTAAAGGACTTAGACTAGGACAAGCGAGAAGGAGGTGGCATACACACTAGAAAAGTAAGCTAGAGGAATTGGCGAGTATGGCGCAAGGCTAGCACAGCTACCGGGCAAGGGAGTCAATAATTTTCTTAGGTGAAGAAATCAATCTTATACACTTTAACCCTAACCTAGCCAATCCCCTAAAGAAAGTAATGTTTGTTTACAGACAAGTAAAGAAAAACTTACGCCTAACCCTGTTTCTAGTTTAAGTAGCGCCAATTTGAAACGTCCTTGAACTCACCCTGACAACTTTGGTTGATGCAGATTAAATCATACAATATGGTTAGGACTTGAGGGAGTCAAGGCAGAGGAGCATTGTTGTAGGCACCATCGACACCACCAGCACCGCCGCCACCATCGCTCGAACTAGCTCTCATACTGCGCTCATTGGAGCCCATTAATGAGACTTTAAAGGGGCAACAACCAGCAGGGACTGAAGTGGAACCCCCACCATCTAGAATGGGTAATCCAGAAGTGTCAAGGGATTCAAGGGGAGGATCTCCACCCAAATACATCACTCAAGAATTGCAGAAGATCAAACTTTCGGAGTTTGCCGGGGGTCGCACCAGTGAACGCGCGGAAGCATGGTTGGAAGGCATGACAAGGTGTTTTGCCTTAAGGGACTATGTGTCCAACTCAAATGCGAAGATAGCAATTTTTTAGTTAAGAGGCAGTGCCTTGAACTGGTGGGGTAACCTAGAAAGACAAATGCATCTTACCCCAGACACAGTATCTTGGGAACTTTTTGAGGAGACGTTCCGAAGGAAATATCTGCCAGCGTACTACGAGGAACAACAGGTAGGGGAATTTCATGCCTTAGTACAGGGAAACAGAACTGTAGAAGAATATTAGATCAGATTTATGGAATTGGTCAAATATGTTTCATATATGGATAATGACCAATGACAGGAAGAGCGCTTCATCTATGGATTAAACCCTAATATAAGAGCTATGGTGCAGATGTGGAAACCGTCTTCAGTAGTGGAAGCTGTGGAAAATGTGCGTTATGAGGAGGAACACATGAACTTAACCAGAGGTATGAGACTGACCTTTCCGCATCATCCTGGATTCGTCGGGAAGGCCCCTAGGACATTTTCCAAGGGAGGGGGCTCAAGGCCACCTCCATATGGTAACAGAGTCGCGCCAAGGACAATAGCTATAGGGATTTCAATGGCAGTGAGTACAGCATCTCGTTCTTCACCAACGATGCAGACAGGTCCACGGCCATCTCAGGGAACAGCTAGTAGGGGCAAGGGTTCTAGGGGAAGGAACTTGTTTCAGAGACAGTCACATAATAGTGCACAGGTTCAATCTCGTGTTACCTGTTGGGGGTGCGGAGGACCCCATTACCAGCATAACTGCCCAGAGTTACAATCAGGATTCGCGCATAGAGAAGGAAAGGCCCTAATGGGAAGAGCAAGTAGCAGCCACCAGATTTACATAGCGGTTAATAATCGCCAGACCGAACATCAATCCACGGTGGTGGAGTCATCAGGTATGCTAAATCATATCAACGTTAATATTTTATTTGATTATGGTGCTACAGATAGTTTCATTTCACCATCTGCATTAGAAAAGAGTGGGTTGGTAGCCTACAAGCATGATGACTTTAAACAAGTCGATATGGCTTTGGGGGAAAAACAAGCGGTAGGACCTAGTGTTGATAATTGTATAGTAGACCTGGGAGTGTGTACTACCAAGTTGAAGGTATACGTCACTGCTCTCGGGGCATATGACCTAATCATTGGAATGGATTGGTTAGCAACTCACCGAGCGTTGGTAGATTGTTTCGTAAAGAGGGTGCTTTGTGTCGACGATGAGGGAAGGACAGTAGAGATCCAGGGTGTACGGAGAAAAGTGTCATTATGCTTTATATCAACTATGAACGTTAAGTGATGCTTGAGGCAAGAGTTTCAAATTTATGTAGTGGAAGTATTGAATGAAAGGAAGGGACCCTCATTGGATCAGTACCCGGTATTGTCAGAATTTAAGGATGTTTTCCGAACGAGTTACTAGGGTTGCCTCCTGAAAGGGAGCTTGATTTTACTATTGAGCTAAAACCTGATGAAGAACCAATCTCCAAAACTCCTTATCGGATGACAGTGCCGGAACTTTGTGAATTGCAAATGCAGTTGAAAGAGTTACTGGACTTAGGGCTAATAAGGCCCAGTGTCTCACCTTGGGGTGCACCAGTAATTTTTGTAAAGAAGAAGGATGGATCCTTACGACTGTGTATAGACTACAGGGACTTGAACCGTGCTATAGTGAAAAATAGGTACCCGATGCCACGGATAGATGATCTCTTTGATCAGATGAAAGGAGTAGCGGTATTCTCAAAGATCGATTTACAATCAGGGTATTATCAGTTAAGGATCAAGGAAGACAATATCCCAAAAACTGCCTTTCAAACTCGGTTTGGACATTACGAGTTTGCCATAGTACCTTTCGGATTGACCAATGCGCTAGCAGTATTCATGAGCCTCATGAACGGTGTATTCCAGAAGTACTTAGATCGTTTTGTACAAGTCTTCCTAGATGACATCCTCATATATTCCAAGAACGAAAGAGAACATGAGGAACACTTACGAGTAGTGTTGTCTTGCCTTAGGGAGAAAAAATTGTATGGGAAGTTGTCAAAGTGTTCCTTCTTCCAGAAAGAAATTCATTATTTATGTCATATCATTTCCGGCGAAGGAATCTCTGTGGACCCAGAAAAGGTAAAGGCCATTATGGAGTGGCCAGTGCCGAAAAATGCCCATGAGGTGAGAAGCTTCATGGGGCTAGCAGGTTATTATCGGAGATTTGTGGAGGGGTTCTCCAAAATAGTGAAACCCATCACCACTTTGCAGTGCAAGGGGGTCAAGTATGAATGGACTGAAGAATGTGATAGTGCATCCATTGAGCTTAAGACGTTACTAACTAGTGCGCCAATTCTACGAGTGCCAGATATGGAAAAGGACTTCACAGTCTACATGGATGCCTTGAAGCAAGGGTTGGGGGCCGTACTAATGTAGGATGGAGGAGTGATAGCTTATGTGTCAAGGAAGTTGAAGAAACATGAAGAGCTATACACGACTCATGATTTAGAGTTGGTAGTTGTAATGCTAGCTATGAAACTTTGGAGGCACTATCTTGTTGGGTGAAACTTTGAGCTTAAAACAGACCACCAAAGTTTAAAACATCTCTTCACTCAAAGAGATCTGAATGCCAGGCAAAGGCGATGGAGTGAGCTTATGAGTGAGTACAATTTTGGTATTTTGTACATCAAGGGAAAGGAAAATGTGGTCGCAGATGCCTTGAGTAGGAGACCACGTATCTTCTCCTTGGTACCCCTAAAGGTCAATCTGAGGGAACATGTGTTGACACAACTCCAAGGAGATAATTGGTATTTAGAGGTTACTTCAAACCTCCAGAGCAGGAGGCAGTTAGATCCAAAGTATGAAGGATATAGTCTGGAAGTAGATGGACTGTTAAGATATCGAGGAAGGATGTACATCCCTGAAGATGGGGATATTCGAAGCATCATACTGAAGGAATCCCATAGAGCACTTTATTGTGCACATCCGGGTGTGAAGAAGATGTACGCAG
>JASDQU010283795.1:1687-12875 GCA_032191745.1 Picea mariana
TTAACATAAATTTTTGATTTTTTTTATTCTCACGAATAATTGGATTCGGTTTTGCTGCTTCCACTCTAATCGTTGTGGTGGTTATTACGAATATGCTACCAGGGATTTGGAAGGGCGGGTCTATCTCTGCATCTATTCACCCGAATTCTGCGGCGGCTTTTAGACCGAGCATAATGACTTGTGAAAAATGAAAATGTGATAGTTGTTTAATTCAGACAGACCTCAGTCTTATTTTGGCTTTCGCCGTCTTCACCAATGTTGTTATAGAGGCACAAAAAATGGCCAGTGAACTACCTCTTATGAAGAATCCCCTGTTTTTTTTGTTTTTCTTAATTTTATTGTCGTTGCAGATGGTTATTTCAGGAAGAACTTCGATCTTGCTCTCAGAGATTTACAATAGATCTCAACTAGCCTGATTCAATAATATAATTTAAATTTTCTTAAATTTTTTTTTTGTCAATTTCTTGTTCTGTTTTCTAATTTTTTGCAGGATGCTGATTATTTTTTTGAACTCTGGTATAGGAAGCGGAGTCACTTTTCTTCAGCGAAATGTTCTTCAACAGAATCGTGAGTTTTATATTGCCAAAGGCCTGAATTGGTCAAAGACCGAAGTTCCTAAGAACTTTGAAAATTTGAATGGCCAAAGGCCTAGTTGGTGGTCAAAGACCAAATTTCTCAGAGAAACTCTAAAAGATGGGGTTGGCTAAAAGCCGGTTCAGACAAGGTCTGATAAAAAGACAGGCCAAAGGTCAGGATCAGAAAAACAAAGCTCTGATACCAAATGAGACGAACAAAGTTCGCTCACACAAGAGTTATCCAAAATACTTGGAATATAACAAAGTAATCCATGTAGGACTGTAAATAATATATGAATAGATAAGATGATATACAATTGAGAATGAGGGCTCGTTTATATACCCAAGCAAGGGTGCTCTTAACCAATAGTCATGTCATTTGAGACATGTCCTTTCATTAATAATAGTTATTATTTATTAATTAATTATTATGTTATGGATATCTATTTATATGTATATTTATGTTCATAACAGAGTTTCAGTATGTAGATTCAGATTATTAGATTGTGTAGTCTCTAGTCTAGACTCTAGAGTTATTTTTGGACTTTATAGGCCATTTAGAGCCTTTTTGATGGTGTATTTTGATTCATATATTCATATGACTATGGAGTGCACTTACTCTTAGTGCTATTTTGGTTTTATGCACTGTTACTTGTTTTATATATATATATGAGAAATTTTGCAAATTTATATATAATGGTTTGGATTCACATGGATGCACATGAATATGTATTTTTTTTTTTTAAATTTGAATATTTTATGTATTTTTTAGTGACCGGTTTTTTTTCGGGTTTTTTCTGTTTTCGGTGTTTTTGGTCGACCGATTCGGTTCCGATAACTTTGGTTCAGGCCACGACATGAGTGCTAGTAGGTCGTGACAGGGACACTCCCACACCTCTCCCTCATCCATCTGATATCTATGTATGATCCCTCTACTCCATATGTGAGTCGGATTAGTCAGCGTCACCATGCCTGCATTCACTGCCAAAGATAATATTAATAACTCATATACATGAAATCCATAACTGAAATCATCATATAACACATGCGTAATAAATCAAGTACTCATAATCAAAGTCAATAGTCCACTCCCTGACTCAATCCAGAGTGCAAGGAAATATGTTGATGCCATCAACATCTTCATCATGTCACGTTTCCTGCACACTCAAGAAACCTCATCATAATACTTGTCAATGTTATCATCAATATTAATAACATATCAAATTTCAATACTCAATCATAACATGAACTTAAAACCAAATCAGATAATCATAATGTACCATGTTTAATCGGATCACTTGCACGCAAGTGTCCTCAAAGAATAATCAGTGTTATGAAAGTGTGGTCGTTGAAAATCTGGATGTTACATACACCCCCTCTTGTTTTAAACTTCGTCTCGAAGTTTGAACAATCTAATAATGAAAACATTAAATATAACTGCTACTAATCTATATATTAAACTATCAAAATGAATAAGGAAACTACCGACGCATCTCATATGCGTCCTCCCAAGTAGCAGAATGTGGACTATAACTGTCCCACTGGACCTTGACCTGATCGACTATTCGACGCCGTAGTTGTCAAGTGCGATGGTCCAGTATGCGGATTGACTCCGCTATGAGAGCATCCTCATTCGATACCTACAATGAACTCAAGTCAATAACATGTGACGAATCTGAAATATAATGACGTAAAACTGAAACATGAAACAGATCGTGCATACGCCTCAAAGAATCAAGTAAGGCTAGTCGATAAGCCACGCGTCCTTTCTTTTCTACAACTTTGAAAGGTCCCACAAACCTTGGAGAGAGTTTAGCACCATTTTCAAGCTTAATCGAACTCTTATGTGGCTTCACCCGCAAGAATACTTTATCACCAACCTCATAACTATGGTCTATCCGATGCGCATCCGCATAATGCTTATGTCGGTCTTGTTCTTAATCCTTTGCCTTATGGACTACATCCGATCTTCCATTTCTCGAATCACTTCTGGTTCCACCAGGACCCTATCCTCTAGTCAATCCCATCTCAAAGGTGTCCGACACAGTCATCCGTAGAGAAACTCAAAAGGTGCCATCTTTATCGAACTCTAATAGCTGTTGTTGTATGCAAATTCTACCAATGGTAAAAATTCTTCCCATTGTTTCTGTTGATCCATCACATACATTCGAAGCATATCCTCTAGAAGTTGATTTGTTCTTTCAGTTTGTCCATCTGTCTCGGGGTGATATGCTGTACTAAAATTTAATTGCGTTCCCAAAGCTTCTTGGAAACTAGTCCAAAAACGTCCAGTAAATACCGATCCTCGATCGGATATTATCTTCCTCGGCACACCATGCAATCTTAGAATTTCATTAACAAAAATTCTAGCTATGTCAGGTGCTTGATATGTCGTATGCACTGGAATAAAATGCGCAGTCTTTGTCAACACGTCGACAACTACAAAAATAGAATCGTATCTTCTTGCCGTCAATGGCAATCCAACAATAAAATCCATGGATATAACTTCCCATTTTGATTCAGGAATCGCATGTGACTATAATTATCCCGCTAGATGTCTATGTTCAACCTTCACCTGCTGACATTCAAGACATTTCGCCACATAGTTAACTATATCAATTTTCACTCCCTTCCAAAAGAATAGTGGTTTAAGATCTGCCCTCATTTTCGTGACTCCCGGATGAGCCATGTACACTGCTTGATGAGCTTCGTTCAATATTAAATTTCTCAATTCGTCATTTAGTGGTACATAAATTCTTCCCTTATACCTTAGTAGCCCGTCACTGTCCAAAGAATATCCTTCGTATCTAGGTATCATAATGGTATCTTGTCCGATATTGTCTTTTACTTCCTTGTATCAGTTGTCATCAATCTGTAGTGCCAAAATTGCTTCTTGAAGATTCGTCTTCAGAGGTATTATTGAGAAAATGCGAGGTCTCCGACTTAACGCATCCGCTACTCTGTTAATCGTTCCCTTAATGTACGTGATCTCAAAATCATACTCGCTTAAAAGTTTTGACCAATGTCTTTGTCGCGCGTTCAAGTCACTCTGAGTAAAAATGTGTTGCAATCCACTGTGATCCGTTTTCAACTCGAATTTTCGTCCAAAGGTAATGTCTCCAAACTCGTAAGCCATAAACAATTGCTAATAATTCCAAATCGTGTGTAGCGTAATTCTCTTCATGCCTTCTTAGTTTCCTTGAAATATATGCGATAACTCGACCTTCTTGCATTAGAACTCCACCCAATCCTTCCTTGGATGTGTCAGTGCATACCAAGAATTCTTTGTCTATATCTGGAACTTTCAGTATCGGTGCTATTGTTAGTAATTCTTTAAGCTTCTGAAATGCTACAACGCATTTCTTTGACCATACAAATTTTTTATTCTTCTTTTGCAGTTCCGTAATTGGATTTGCTATTTTTGAAAAACCCTCGACGAAACGTCTATAGTAACCTACCAATCCCATATAACTACGTACCTCTTGTACGTTCGTCGGGGCTGGCCATTCCATAATAGCCTCTACTTTCGCTGGATCCACATCGATACCTTCTCTAGAAATAATATGTCCCAAATAGTGAATCTTTATCTGATAGAAAAAACACTTCGACAACTTTCTGTACAACATGTTTTCTCTTAAACACTGCAAAGCTAATCTTAGATGTTCGTTGTGCTCCTCTTTTGTCGGAGAGTAAATTAATATGTCGTCAATAAATACCTGTACGAACTTGTCCAAGTATTCGCAGAATACCCCATTCATTAAACTCATGAACACACCAGGGGCATTTGTCAATCCAAATGGTAACACGATAAATTCTTAATGTCCAAATCTTGTCTTAAACGTTGTTTTATGAATGTCTTCCTCTTTGATTCGCAACTGGTGATATCCCGATCTCAAATCAATCTTTGAAAATACGATCGCTCCCTTCATTTGATCAAATAAGTCATCAATTCTCGGTAATGGGTACTGATTCTTGATCGTGGCTTTGTTTAATTGACGATAGCAAATGCAAAGCCTCCACGATCCGTCATTTCTTACAAAAATTACTAGTGCACCCCACAGTGATACACTTGGACTTATAAGTCTCAAATCCAACATCTCCTTCAATTGAATCTTTAACTCTTGCAATTCAGGTGTCGACATCCGATATGGCGTTCTAGCAATTGGTTTTGTTCCAGGTTTTAGATCTATAGGAAATTCCAATTTTCTATTTGGCGGTAAACCCGATAGTTCTTCAAGAAAAACATCGCCAAACTCCAATACTACTGGAAAGCCTTCCAATCTTTCCTTTTCATTAAGCTCTAATATGGCGTGCAACTTACATCCCTTGCGCATGTTTTTTCTGTAATTGTAGGGAAGAAATAAATCTTAGCGATACTCCTTGGTTTCTTCCTACAATTACTCTACTTTGTCCCAAATCATCAGTTTAGCTTAATCTCTTCGTCTTGCAGTTAAGTATTGTGTCGTGCGATTCTAACCAATCCATTCCAATCACAATGTCGTAGGATCCCAAGGTTGTGACATTTCCTTAACATTTCCTCCAACTTTTTGCTTGGCACCAGATGCCAATTCTACATATCTAAACTCATCTTGTTCAACTGCCTTCACCTTAATTCTTTTAAGCGCAACACTAGATATAAAACTCTCAGTAGCTCCCGGATCTATCAAAACACTAAACTGCCGATTTGCTATCATAACTGAAGTCTCAAGCACTGTAGACTGATGCTCGGCTTGGCGGTTATTCATCGTTGCATGAATCCTATGGGCCTTGCCCAAATCTGCCATTGTCGTCTGTCGTGCTGATCCAACAGCTCTTGCCTTCTCAATAGGACAATCTCTTTGATAGTGGGGCTATCCATAAGTCCAACATCCATTCTTAGGGTCGGTGCTCCTAGTTCCAGAGGAAGAATTTGCTGGTCTAGGGTTCGGAGGTCCTGATCTGTTTTGTTCAAGGGGATTATTATTTTGATTGCTGATGACTGTTATACTAACAAGTTTATCAAAGAGACTTAACTTCCCTCGTAACATATGGCATTTTACTGGAAAATCATGGAAAGATGGAAGTGTTTTAGTGCGTAAAACATTAGTGACAGAATTTTGCAACAATTCAACAAGAGAATTTATATCTAGTTAAACACTAGGCTAGGGTACCACACCTATTGAAAAGTTACCATGGTTATAATAATATAACATGACTTATCTCATAATAAATTATTCCCGTCATGATATTTAGGGTATCAAGAGACCTCCGATTTATTCTATCGGTCTCTTTGGGGTTGAACTGTTTAAAAGATCTCTGCTTATTCTATGGAAATTCCAGGGAAGATATTTTTATTGAATTAAAAATAATGTCCATGTTGTTATGAAAAATTACCTTAAAAAATATTGTCATAGGTCACTTAAGTAGATTAGAAAACATTATTGGGCTTGTGAGAAGGAAATGGTATTAAATTCTTAGCTGAGAATTGAATGATATGTTTTCTTTGGCAGCGATTGACTTTGTGAGTTCAATGGAAATGCCCCCCAAATGCTCGTCTTGGATTATTTCCCCAACCTGTGAATAGCATAAACTTAATAGATTTTTGCTATGAGAGGGTTTTTCCTTGCATGTGTTATCTCGTTTAATACGGTTTAGTCATCATTTTTTGACAAATGGTTCATGGTAGGAATGATGATCTTGCAAGATATAAGGTGTCTAGCTATGAGAGGCTTTGTGCAATGTTGGTTGACAATGAAAAAGCTTGGATGAAGAAGGTGATGGCTACAATGAAGGTGTCATAAACTATAGATGGATATTCAATTGTGATGGAAGGTTGGACATAGGTCTAAAACTATTTACTTTTGGACATCATTGTATCTTGATTCTTCGACATTTGGTCCTTATTTTTTGACAATGAGGAAATTGAGGAGTTGGGGCCATCGAATGTTGTGCAAATAATCATAGATGCAATCCCCTTTACAAATATGCAATGTTGATAGTTCGAAAATAGTACAAGCATATTTTCTGGACTCCATGTTCTGTGCATTAATTGAATAATACACATAATTTCTCAAATTGGATTGGATTGCTAAGTTGATTGAAGATGGGAGAAAAATCTAGATATGTATGTGCAATGTTCCACCAAGTTTTTTGGATGCGGGAGTAGCAAAATGAAGCCGAGGGATGTGTGGAAGCACCCTCCAAATTCAAGAGAACATCATAGAGGACGTTGGGGTCTCTAAGATAAGGGATCCCACCCGAAATACTAAAACATTGACATTAAAATATATGAAAATTAATACATAAATCATTGAAATCTTATACATCACAAAGCACCAATAACATACATCATTACATGTAACATAATAAATCATAAATGATACATGTAATGATGTAACAATGTAATAATTAGATTCATAAATCAGTTATAAGGGTGTTGTCTAACTATTCTACGAAATGGTTTTTTTCGTCCGAATCCGGCGATATAAATTTTCACCAAATCACTATTTTTTGTTGTTTAAAATCCATTTATGAATGCAGAAATGGATTTAGCATGCTGAAAAACCCCTGGGGCACTCGGATCGTACATAAATAATCACTCAAATCTGCGGGTCTAACAATTTATTGCCAAATTTCGGGCAAATGTCCTCGGAAAGTATCTCTGGAAAAAAATAATTTGTAGAACGTTAGACTACGACAATTATAAGTATTGTATTTCTCATTATATTTAGCAAATTCAGAATATATAGATCCGAGTCCTAAGATAATTGATCTAAGAATAGGTCAAATGGCAAATGAGCATCACTAGTCAAGGCAATGCCCCACTAGTCTTTGCATTCAATTACTCTGTGAGGCAATAAAGACCAATAATGAGAAGGTCATTGTATGAATTAGAATCATTTGCATTCTCCATAATACTTAATGGCACACCAACCGACTTGAGTTGATGACCTCCTCATCTACTTATGCATTAGATTGACTGTTGACATTCATATTATTTTTCTATTTTGCCTTTTTGTGTTCTTTTTTCTCTAAAAGATGGATTTGGGTCAAAAGGGAGCATGGGAATGTCTCTTTTTTTGAGGGGAACAGTCCTTACCATGTCCCCTTTTGTGGCCCTGTAAAAGGGAGCACAGGGGAACATCTCTCTTGAAGTATTGATGTCCTGAGAGCGTGGTGAGTGTGTACCCTACCCTCAAGAACGTGTGCTCGTGTAACACTGTGTATGTAACCATCACCACTCATAGGTCATTTACAAAATTTTGCTAATGTGGATTTTCTTAAACTAGTTGATACTATATTTTCTTCATACACCATTCTTCTTCATCTCATGTCTTTTGTTGCTCTGTGGACTTCCAAAGGATTTTGGTTCTTTTCCAAGAATCCTTGTTTCAGAGATTGCGTGATATTGGCATCTCTAAGTCTCTCATTGTTGCTATAATGAGGCTCTATCAAACAATTATAGGTTGGATTTGCACATCCTAAGGAACCTTTTAATTCATTGGGAACACCATTGGGGTTAAACAGGGGTACCCCCTCTCATGGATTTATATTGATGACTTGGAGGCACACCTCAAGGAACATACACATATTGACGGTTGTTTCCTTTTACACCATATTTTGATTGCAATACTCAGGTTGGCGGATGATGTGTTTCTTTTGGCCTCCTCCCTCAAGGGCCTACAAAGGTTGCTTGCCATCTTCCCTAGTTTTTGTCATTTTAGATAGTTGGTAGTGAACCTTAGCAAAACTAATGTTATGATATTAAATACTTCTTTGAACACTTTGTCAGAGTTCCACTTGTTTTACAGCTGGCGAGGTGGAGATCACTACAATTTATACCTACTAGGGGTCCAATTGGGTCCTAGATTTAATTTCCAACCTGCTTCCCAACCTCAACTCAACAAGGGGTATGGGTTCCTCTCCGTGCTTGAGTGCCAGTGTTTCCAATTACTTTAAGGATATTTCGTCGAAGATGCATCTATTTGACATCATCGTCAAACCTACTGTACTTTATGGTGCCAAGTATTGGGGGCCTAGTCTGCTACTAGTTGTTTGAGCTCGTGTAGAGAGAGTCCAATCTTTTATGCTCCAACATATGATTTGTTGTAAACGATTGTCCCTCATGCTTAGCCATTGTCCAAGTTCAGTTTGGCGCCCATCTTTTGTGGATTGAGAGCATTTTCAAGCCTGATTTCTTTCTTCATAGGATACACACCCCTATTTAGCCCTTTGCTCTTTAGAGGAGATTGCCTCCACATGTGTCTTAGGGAAGAGAAAGTGAGGGTTATTGGAGGCTTCATTCGCTCCTTTAGTCAATTGCCATTTATATTGAGTGTCTCTCTTCTTTTATGTATTCTCTAGACACCTTGAGCTACCTCCCTCTTAAAGGGGAGATGAAGAGAGCAGTTAGAGAAGACATATACGAACAATATATTCAAGTCACTTGGATCTGCCCCTCAAAAGCACTTGGCCCCAAGATGGCCTTCTATTATGAGCACCTTCTACAGCTGAAGGGCGACCTCATTGTTCGCCTTGACTACATTTAGTGTCTTTGGCCATGTTATTGCACAAACTGTTGCATGGGCAAAGCTAACCACAAGCGTCACTAGTGCGACACAACTGGGAATAAGAACCATTGTCACCTTAGCAATTACTACCCTCGTTTTAGTGATGAATGATTTCACCACAAGGGAGGCTTCCCGGATGACCTCAAGGGAAAAGAGAACGAAGATCAAGGGGTTTTTGAAGATCCCTGTTTTGGTCACTAGATGAAGAGGTCTAGGTCTGGAAGATAAGTGTCTTGGGAGAAGATATGAGTTGAGCTTGAAAAAGTACGCGCAAAACCAATGTTAGAACAACTATCCCAAGATCTAATATCATGTAAAGTAGCCCCGGAACACTAGGAAAAACAACAAGAAAGCTTGCTGTCCCAAAAATTGCAGCGGACTGAATATTATATCAGCAAGAGAAAGTGATAACAGCTGCAAGAAATTACTGTCAAAATCACCAACAAATGATAGCAAATGAAAGCTTATGAATAGTAGACAATATTCCAATGTTTAAATCACAACTTTGACAGTTGAAATGTGCTGTAAGTAAAAGTTATCCGCAAAATATAATCAGCCCTAGATGGCTGTAGGAAACATTTGCTACAGCAGCAAGAATTCACCACAGAAATCAGATTGCTGTCCCAAAAATTGCAGCAGACTGAAGATTATATTAGCAAGAGAAAGTAATAACAGCTGCAAGAAATTACTGTCAAAATCACCAACAAATGATATCAAATGAAAACTTATGAATAGTAGACAATATTCCAATGTCTAAATCACAACTTTGACAGTTGAAATGGGCTGTAAGTAAATGTTATCAGCAAAATATAATCAGCCCTAGGTGGCTGTAGGAAACATTTGCTACAGCAACAAGAATTCACCACAAAAATCAGAAAATAATAATGCCAACTTGTATCCCTTGATTAGTAGATCACTTTGCAATATTCAAGTACAAAATTCTGTGGTAAATTAGTTTGTAAACAAGAGTAAGAGAGAGGGTTTGTTGCAGCCCTAATTGCTGTAACTTAAAAGTTATTACAACAGTAAGAAAATCTTCAAGAACTGAAGACTTATTAGCATGAAATGATAGCTTAGAGCATGAACATTTCATCAAAAACCCAATTGATTTCAAGGAAGCATTAATCACGTTTTCCAATGCACTAGTGCCTTATCTATTGGGCAAATGGAGTCACAACATTAACAAGGGAAAGAGACTTAAACCTTGAACCCAAACCCTTATGAGCCCAAACCGTCACCTTTTCCAGGTCACCTATCTCAACAAATTAATGGGAAACTGGTTTTTAAACCCTAGGGGGATAGACCATCCTAACCCCGAGTTTTCAAACCCCAGCCAAGAATGTTTTCAAGGGGATAGACCCTCCTAACTCTTGAATGAATTTTCTTCAACTAGAAAATTAGCTTAAAGGAGGGGCTAGACACTCCTAACCCTCCTAAGGTTACTCCAAGCAATATAATCAAAGCGAATTGCAGAAATTTACCCTCAAACCAAAGCCGACCTGCAAAGATCATTCACAGAGAGCAAGCCTAGATCACAAACCAATCCTCCAAAGAGAGTGAATCACCTCCTAGCAAGAGCGTATGAGAAAGAATCCCCAATAAACAAATTGCACCAATCCATTGCACAAGAAAAAGAGAGCTGAAATCTTTTTGAGAGAGAGATAAGTCTCAAGTTATGAATTATGAAATATGAAAGAAGACTTGCTTTTTATTTATAGTGGAAACCTAAGTCTTAGTTTGGTCCAATTTACAATCAAATCCTTAACTTTAGGTCAAACATTATGTTTTTACATTGATTTTACCGAATTCATTTGATTTTTGTCCACATATGCTAAATAATGACCAAAAATGGTAAAATAAGCCTCCAACGTTGCCTTCAAGGGTGGCCATTGCGTGAAATAGCCTCCAAAGGCTAGGATGTCACTTCTCCATGTTGCCACATCATCCTACTAGTCCACAAAATGTGTGGTAAATATCCCACAACTCCACCAAGTGCAAAACCCATGTCAAATCAATTTCTTTATGCTTGACGTCATGCTTGAAAAGTGCAACGCTCTAGCATAA
>JASDQU010283796.1:0-14548 GCA_032191745.1 Picea mariana
TATAAGGTGTTGCAAAAGATTGGTACTATGGCATACAAATTGGAGTTGCCTGCATCTTCATGAGTACACCCAATTTTCCATGTTTCATGCTTAAAGAAGGTTATAGGCGACAAGATCCCAGTTCAAACTATATTGCCAGAACTTGACGAGGAAGGAAAAATCATATTGGAGCCTGAATCCATCACCAACACAAGAGTTTGCCAATTAAGGAATATATCCATTTCAAAGTATCTCATTAAATGGAGGAAACTACCGGCTAAAGATTCCACTTGGGAAGATGAGTCTTTTATACAAAAGCATCCAGAGTTACTCAAGCATTGCGGACAACACTTGTCTCAAGGGGAGGGGCATATTAAGCCCTAATATTGGCTCATTACCCCTTAATTGGGGCATATTACATTAGTAATGCTATTTTATTTATGTCGGCTTTATTCCATTAGTTGTAATTATACCTCCTAGTATCCTATATATACCAAGGAGACATTTTCATGTGGAATCATCTTGGAATTGTACATTTTTGTGGGCATAAGAAGGTTTTCCCAACAAAGAGTCTTATTATCTGAATTTCTCTCGTTTTCAAGGCGTTGAGTACTTATTCTGAGGTTTTTCTATGTTATATTGATATTTGGTTCTTAACATTCTTCCTGGAATTCTTGGTGACATGCACATAAATAGATGAGCCAAAAATCTTAAAATGAGAAACATCAGGTTTCTTACCAGTGAAAGCTTCTTCAGGTGTACTCATGCCAAGTACTCTATGAGGAAAACAATTTTTCACATAAACCATAGTGTTGCATGCTTCCACCCACAAATGCATTGGTAGGCCCCGATCATGCAACATCGCTCGTGCTACAACCACGATAATTTTGTTATTCCTCTTCGCGACCCCATTTTTATGTGGGTTATGAGGTGTTATGAGTTCTCTTCGAAATCCTTCTTTGCTACAGAAGTCTTTGAATTCGTTAGACATGTATTCTCCACTATTATCGCTCCTCAGAGACTTCACTTGCTTACCTGAATCTTTCTCCACCAATGCTTTAAACTCATAGAACTTTGAGAATGTTTGATCCTTATTCTGCATGAAGAAGATCTAGCATTTATGAGAAAATTCATCAACAAAAATAACATAATACTTATTTTTTTTTGTTGAAGCAACCGAGAATGGTCCACACACGTCTGTGTGAATTCTCTCTAGGATCACCGAAGCACGGTTCTCCTTTTCATGAAGGGTGGACTTTACATACTTCTCCATTGTGAAACCCTTGCACTGATCTAACTGAGCAAGTGTTCCCATTGGAATTCCATTAGATATTTGTTGCATGATTTTCAAGGCTCCATGATGAAGATGGCCTAATCGCTTGTGCCATAATTCACCCTCATCCTAGCTCACAACTTTTTCTTCCTTGCCCATAATGGAAGTGCAGCCATCTACCCCCATCTTGTAGACATTCTTAACTCGAATCCCTATCTTCTTTATTTGACCTGTTGTTTTATGTCACAGGAAGTCTTTTCCATCACTGAAAACAATAGCATAGCCTCTGTCCTACAACATTGCGACTGGGACCAAGTCTTTCTTCAGAACTGGAACATGCATAACATCTTTCAATTGAAATGGTTTACCTAACTCCCTCTTAAAGGTAATGGTACCAATTCCATTTGCACTGTATCATCCATCGTTGCCCATATCTATATGCATTTTGAGATATCTCTCCTCCAAGTCACTGAAAAGATCCTTATCTCTGATCATGTGGAAGGAAGTGCCATTATCCAAATACCACACCAATCCCAATGCAATTGACTCCATGCATGCGATCAAGGAGAAGTAAATTTCAAATTGTGAGGCAAGGGCCTCACCTGCTGTAGATCCAGCAACCTTCTTTTTCTTCTTCTTCTGCGGACAGTTAGTAGTGAGATGCCCATGTTCGTGACAGTGAAAAAACTTCACTTTGGACAAATCCAACTTCTTGCCTTTAGACTCGGATTTTGAATGGAATTTATTCCCCTTCCCTTTGCTTTCCTTGGTAGCCAAATCAAAATACTCTTCATCATCATGCTTTGATGAAGATCCATATCTGTTGTTCCACCTGAACTCCTCCTGCACCAAATCCGACCATAGTTGTTCCCAATCTGGAAATGTTTCCCTTCCATTGACAGATTCTTGATAATTGTGCCAATTTTTGGGAAGTCCTAGGAGAGACAAGCTCACCAAATAATCAACAATGACTATTATTCCCACACTCCCTAGCTCATCCCGACATTGGACAAACTTCGTGAGATATTTTGGAATGGAGTCACCCTTCTCCATCTTGATCTTCTCGAGTTTATCTTTAAGCACCAATTTCCTATGGTCGTTGATGTTTTGGAATAGATCAGTCAAAGTATTCCACATTGCATATAGTTTGGATTTCCCATGGATGTTTGAGACAATGTGGTCTTGTACTCCCTCCAACAAGATCCTTCTCGCCTTTTCCACTTTCTTTTTCCATGCATCAAGATTTGTAGTGTCTACAACATCTGGCTTAGGAAAATATTTGTCAATGAATTCCTTCAATCCATTGTCTTCAAGTACTACCTCCATCTTGTCCTTCCAATAAATGTAGTTCAATATTCCCAAAATTTCATACTCTAACCTCAAGCCATTGAAGGCCAATTCGACCTTGAATCAGTTGTACCACCAAGAAAGTCTTTCTCCAAATTCAAATTCTATCCAATCACAAACTAAGCTTCTGCAAGTTTCTGTGCTCTGATAACTTGTAGAAATTTTAATACAAAAATTGCATTGCATGGATTCTCCTGATCTAACAATTATATGCCACTGTTAAATATAGAATCGCTTCTACAAATATTATTGTGGAATTTAAAACACGATCGCCAATTGCAATATCAAGAAAAAAGATCAATCACACATAACACAGATGTTTTACCAGGAAAGCATAAATCTAAAAACCCAACTATCATATATTATGTATATATCATAGATCATGAAACAATCTCATACAAAACTCTAATCCAAGAGCTCTCAATATAATATACAATTGTCTCACATTGTCATACAAAAATTGGCAAACGCATGTGCCAATTTACTGCCTCTAGACAACCTGCCTCCTCTACGCAATCCCTGTTGATGGAAATCCTTGCAATGAATGAATTCATCTTGCCTAGGCTGGGAAATCCTCATGGGAAGATCCAATGTGTGTGTGGTTGTAGTATTCCACTCACTAATGTCACAACTGATAGTCAAACTGTCCCTTTCACTTGTTATCTCAATTGGGTCTCCACTGGATCTGACATGGATGTAGTTAATAGTGGTAAATCTTCAGTTGCATGTGAGATCATTGATTGTGAATTAATTAATAATTAATTCACTGATCTCTCACTAGTTTAAGTTCAGTTAACTGAGTTAAACTACTTTACAACTCACATAACTACACATCCAACTCTGTTACAACTTTGAATCACTCAATTACAACTAATTCGAATTGCATGTCCCACCAGTCAACCTTTGAACTTAAATTTTCTATATCTAACTGATTTTCCACTTCAGTTAACTATTTCCAAGTGCTCATTGAGAATAGACTAATATTTATAGTCCAACTATTATTAAGGGATAATAATAGTCGACATACATCTATAAATAGAATTTTCTCACCATCTATAAATAGACATCATCTATAAATATAATTTGCTCATCATATAAAAATAGACTTCCACCTAAAAATAGCCTGAGGCTCCATCCTAGTGTAGGTGCAGAATTTTCACTAGGATCTTCTTATTGAATCTCAATAGTACGATTAGTGAAAAGAGGAAGTATAAACAATTGGTTATGAGAATTTAGGGATATGGTCGATGAGAAAGAGCGAGAGACCATGGAATGTTGATAATTTATCCAACAATTGCATGGGCATAATTGGATATATATAGAGTGAAAAATTGTCAGATGGGGTTGGAGAAAGAAAATGAAACAATTGTTAAAATAATAGGCATGCTTGTTTTACCATAGAAAATATCAATATCTTGTCACCCAACCATAGGAACAAGGCCACCCCAGAGAACTTTAACCTTTGACATAATTATTACGGAAATCCATACTAGAACCAACAAATAAACCCTAGCTGCTAACTATAGTAACATCTCAAGACAATTCGGTCATTACTTATCCAAGGGTATCACACAAGAGAGAGAGTCTCCATATCCATAGAACAAGTACCATACACAATTGCAGTAGTTGTATCTTTACTACTCTCTCAAATTTGCGCCATACTTAGCAAGAATATCACCAAGAGTATTACCAAGAATATCACAAAGAATGTTACTTAGAGAGAGACCAAGACCAAGAGATGACCATACACCCTTATTCCTCCTTTCAGCTACATTTGTAGCTGCAACTGCATCTCTCCACAAGACTTGTTCTCTAACTGGGTGTACAAATGAGCTAAAACATCCTCTATTTATATTAATATGTCTAATGACTTTTCTGGTTGGGCTGACCTGACTTTATGGTAATTATATATTCTTTTTATCGTTTTCCTGTGGAGCTAACTTGTCTTTCTGGAAGATAATATTCTAATATTATTTATTATGCCAGGCCGACTCGTCTTCTATGGTTTTCACACATTTTTTTAGGGTTTCCCTTTCTTCTGAAATATTCCATTCTACTCAAAGTTTACATGTGGAGGTTAATACCTCCCTCAACTATCGTAACATCAACACTCCCTCCTAGCTAGGGATGTATTAACAGTAATGGTGTTGAGCACACAAAGACCATTATGTTGATAGAAACATCATAGCCACATAGGAGATCTCATGATCACAAAGATCAATTCATAAGCATCATTATCATTATAACTATCATCTAATAGCATCATCTCATGAGGACATACTCCATCTGATTAATCATGCATGATGTTGAATAATTCATGTGTTGAAATCAACACACTCATTAGAGTGTCTCGCTTGAGTCATCCACTCATCAGAGTCATGCAGGGACAATTATTCTAATCATTACATACGTCCTAGAAGAATAATTGTCCCAACAGATGATGAAATCCCTACAACGAGATAGAAGGACCATTCTTATAATCTGAACCTATGTCCTAGAATAATCTCATTCCTCTCATATGTTGAAATCCATGCCAGGGGATACAAATACCATTCATATAGGAATGTCAGTCTCATACTATTTTCTAAGAAGGTCATATGTACCATAGAGATCAATCTCTACCCATATTTGTTAGAAAATATCGGTCCCATATCAACCACCCTAATCAAGACTTCATGTCCTTAGGGGGCAGATTATTCATTTTGATCGGGTCAATAATTGTGCCTCAAGATAATATTGGTCCTAAACCATTTTCCTAATCAGGCCACAATATTTGCCTTAGGAAAATATCATTCCATGATACGTCAGCAATCGGTTGATCTGGACCATTCTCCATAAGGAGAATTTCTATCCACCGGTAGTCTATTTTTTCTAGACCATTCTTTGCTTGGAGAATGTCTGTCCACCAACACACTGACTATCCATATAGTTGGAAATCGTATCCAAAACTAGTGGTAGTATCCATGGAAATCATATAGTAGCATACAACTGATACAATTTCATCTGATAAAACACAATTTTGTCTATCCATAGTAGTACACAACTACTTCCTAGTGGTACAAAACCACTCCTATTAGCACACGACTACTAACCAATGACACACAATCACTACCAGTGGAACACATCCACCACAGTAGCATACAACTATTGTATAGATACATACAATATCCACAATAATCAAATCATATCATCTGATATCATCCTGCATAAACAATTTCATCAACTCCATCACCTCTGAGCCGTACTAGCATGATGCAAATGCATCATATCTAAGATGTACTGGCGTGATCTAGAGTATCATCTATATCATCTCTAATCCATGCTATAATGACATATCGATCATGATTCCAATGCATCATATCTAAGTTGTATGCCACCTCTAAGTTGTACTCACATGATATAGATCAATGCCTCACCATGTCACCTTTGAGTTGTATGATCATCTCTAAGTCGTACTAGCATGAAATATCTAGCATGATGCCAATGAATCATATATAAGTTGTATTCCACATACAAGTTTTACTCGCATGATCATATCTAGCATGACATGATCCCCTTGCATCATCTTTAAGTTGTATGGTTAACTCTAATCCTTACTAGCATGCCATATCTACCATGATGTCAATACATCATATATAAGTTTTATGTCACATCTAGGTTGTACTCACATGTAAATATCTAGCATGAGGTGGCTCACCAACATCGTCTATAATTTGTACTAGAATGACATATATAGCATGATGTCAATACATCATATACAAGTTGTATGCCACCTCTAAGTTGTACTAGCACAATGCTCCTCATGCCATTGTATCAACAACTCCACCCATATGTATCGTATCTAAGTTGTACTAGCATGATAAAATTTATCATGATACAAAAATCATCTCTAAGTTGTATTACCATATCTAATATTTAATAGCATGATACAGATCTGCAGCTCACTAACAATCCATCATGTCACATATGAGAGATCCCTCCCAATCAAAGAAGGCATCTCCTCTCTTTCAACCAAGGGAGAAATCTCCATGAGCCCTAGATTTTCCCTCAAGTATGCAAAATTTATCTTGGACAAAATCTTTATCAAAATATTTGTAATCTGTTCATCAATGGAGATATACTAGAGAACCAATTCTCCCCTTTGGACTTTATCACGGAGAAAATAGTACTTGATCTCAATGTGCTTCGACCTGTCACGAAACACCATATTCTATGAGAGTTTCACACATATATGGTTATCACAATATATCATGGTCGAATCCAACACCTGATCAAACAGTCCAAAAACCATCATACGGAGACACAATGCTTCCATACAAGCATCACAAGCTGTAATATACTTTGCTTCTATAGTGTTGAGTGAAACATACCTTTTTTTTCTACTAGCCCATGATATCATAGAAGATCCCAAACTGAAACACATACTAGAAGTATGCTTTATTTCATCCGCACTCCCTACCCAATCCGAATTAGTAAATTCATGTAGTTGTACATCACTTGTTTGAGGCATATCTCAAACCATAAGTTATCGTACCATGAATATATCTCAAGATATTCTTTGTAGCTATCTAGCCTTCCTTGGTGTCACACCTTCCAACTCTTCATTGTATTAATTTCACCATCCACCATACAATATATATAATGTTTTAGGTATTCTGTAGCTACCAAAACCCTAATCCCTTAATCCAGGATTAATTAGAAAACCGCTAAAAATAGCAAAAACTGCCCCCCAAAAAAATTTGAGGCATTGCACATAACCAGGGGGGCAAACCTGGACCCCTTGAGACCACCTCAGGAAAATGCCCAACGCACACAACACAAAGAGTGATTTAAGTTGGGATCGTCAGATGTAGTTTTCGAATCTGACGTGTCCACACACACATGCAAAGAATATAACACATAACAAACATTCTCCCACTTGTTGATTTCTTTGCATATAGGGGTTCATAGGCTTACATAGTCAACAATCCAGGAAAGCAATGCCCATTGTTACTCTACACTAGGACAAATTCTCTGTGCTCACAAAGTTTTTCAATGAATCTGCAACATTCTTCAAAGTGTCAACCTTTTCCAACAACACCTTCTTTTCTTCAACCATGTCTCTCACAAAGTGATACTGAACATCAATATGCTTTGTCTTTGAATGATAAGTAGGGTTCTTTTCTAGGAATTTTTCACTTTGAATGTCACACTCTAATCTCACTACTTTTTGTACCAACCCAATACCTGAATACAATCTCTGTAACCATATTTATTCCTTACTTGCATGAGTAGCTTCCATGTGCTATAGTGGGAAAACCCCCCGATGGAATACACTAGGGTTCAACATGTATACATATCTAATCGTCTAAAAGTATCCTACTTTTCTAACTCCCCAAATATACCCAACACTCATACATCAAATACAAAGTGAAAAGATCAGGTAACTTTACCTTTTACTCTGCATCTAGTGTCGATCCTCTCACGTCTAATAGATCCACTGACAACAAGCCCCCTCCCAAGGCTAGCCTGCATTCACAAACAGATAAACAAGAAACTACAAACATGCATCTCATATAGAAATCATTGGTTATGTTTTAGTTTAAGACATAAATCGAATACAAATATTGGACACATCATATTTCAGGACAGAAAAAGTATTCTTTTTATTGATATCACAATCTTTACTTACAACAAAGGTCAACGACTGCTCCATGAACCTGGTCTGGGCTCCTCTTCACCAAGCTCCAACTATTCTTCCACGTATCTCTCTCCTCTTGCACTTCTTCTAGGGAAATGGCATAGGCTTACATTGGAGGAAAAAAAAGAAAGAATGAGAAATTTTGATGCAAATCTCACAAGGTGGCTGCAATTATTTGGGGCAAGGAGGGGATATGAAATGGGTAGAGTTTCATTGTTCTTATGCTTGGATTTGGAATGAGACCCCAACACCGTCTTTTATATAACAAAAGGATGGTTATTCGGTTGGGTGATGGGATGTAGGTGGTGGGACAGTTGGAAAACTACCCAATAGCCCATAATCTCAACGAATTCCTTGCAACTTTTTGATTTTTGCAACTTTTGTGGGTATACACGAGTTGTAATGGTGAAGCTAGCATACGTACGTGAGTTGTAGTGGTGAAAAAAGAGTGTGTACATGATAATTAGTGGTGCAATGCATGTACATCTTCAAAAATAGGGTTTTTAAGAAGAGTTGCTCAGTGATGGCTTGGCAAAAATAGCAAGTATGAGGGCCTGATGCTAGGAATGCATGTATGGTGCAATTTAGGGTTATAACACCATGTATTCATATTTTCTAGTTGAGAGTGACACTACAACCTATCTTTTGCTCATCCAACTGATTGCTCCTCCAAATAGGTTAAACACATACCCATTTGTAGATCTGTGGTGATCTAGATCTCCAACCTAGTCTGCATCAAAAAATCTATGATTGTCCACCACTCTGTCCAATCATGGTCTTCCTTGGTAGAAAAATCCATAATTGGTAGTGCCACACAAATACCTAAAGACCCTCTTTATTGTTTTCCAATGCTCCTTCCCTAGTTTTTACATATACCTGCTCAAAACTCCCACTACATGTGCAATGTCTGGTCTAGTACAAACCATTTCATACATCAAACTGTCAGTTGTACTGGCATACAGAAAATGGGACATGTCCTCTTGTTCTTCCTATGTCTTGGGACACTGATCTTCAAATAACTTTACATCTATAGGAACATGAACCTTGACTGGTTTACTTCCATGCATATTAAACCTCTGCAATACAATCTCAACATGTTTTCTCTAATTCAACCAGAGTTTCCTATTTGCACGATCTTTTTTAATCTCCATTCCCAAAATGAAGTTAGCAACATCGAGATCCTTCATGTCAAATTTGGAGGATAGTTGTGATTTCACCTCCTTGATAATATCCATGTTATTTCCTACCAACAACATGTCATCAACACAAAACACTACATAAATGAAGTGATTACCAACCTTCTTGGAATATACATAGTGATCAACCCTGCTTCTCACAAATCCCAATCCAATGATGTATGTGTCAAAATTTTGGTACCACATCCTAGGTGATTTCTTCAGACCATATAGTGAATTCTTTAGTTTACAGACCACTCTTTATTTCCCTTAACTACAAATCCTTTTGGTTTCTTCATGTAGATTTATTCTTCCATATCCCCATGTAGGAATGTTGTCTTCACATCCATCTGTTCCACTTCAAGATCAAAAGAAACAACAATAGATAAAATAAATATAATAGAAGTTAACTTGGCAACAGGAGAAAAAATCTCACCAAAGTCAATTCCCTCTACTTGGGAATAACCTTTTACTACTAACTGAGCTTTGTATTTTTCCACTTTCCCTTATACATTAAACTTCTTCTTAAAAAACCATTTTCTACCAACAGATTTTCTTCCAAGTGGAAACTCAACTATATCCCATGCCTCATTCTTACCCAAGGCATCCATTTCTTCAACCATGGATTTCTTCCAGAGTTTACTATCCTTTGAATTCACTGCTTCCCTGATAGTTTCAGGATCATCATCAGTAATAGATAAAGAAAAATTAGAACGAAAATGAGGTGGACTATACCTTTCTAGTTTCCTTATTTCCCTCACTGATCTCCTTAATACTGGGGTATGAGGTTCTTCTTCTTCTACTTCATCTTCTTCGGATGATTCAGATTTTTCATCATCCAACTCAAGTTCTATTTTCTCAGGTTCTTCTTGTCTTGGTAGGAATTCATGTTTGGAAACACATTTTACTTCTCTGAAAACAACATCTCTACTGTAAACAATCTTCTTAGCTTCTGGGTTCCAAAGGTTATAACCTTTCACACCATCTTTATAACCCACAAAGATACACTTTTAATCTTTATTATCCATCTTACTCCTATTTTCCTTTGGAACATGTACATAAGCATCACAACCAAACACTCTGAGATGTTCAAGAGAGGGTGTCTTACCAGTCCATACTTCGTGTGGAGTTTTATAATCTAGCAATGATGAGGGTGATCGATCGACTAGATAACATATTGTACCCACTGCCTCTGCCCAGAATTCATGTCCTAACTCGGTACTACTAAGCATGTTCATTTTTTTTTCCATTAGTGTCATGTTCATCCTTTCTACAACTCCATTATGTTGAGGTGTGTATGGAGGAGTCTTATGCCTTGCTATACCACACTTCTTACAGAATTCTTCGAATTCATTTCTGCAGAATTCTCCACCATTATCTATTCCTCAATACCTTTATTTTTTTCTATGTCGGATTGTCTACCAGAGCCTTAAACTCTTTAACTTTATCAAATACATCAGATTCATTTCTAAGAAAATAAATACTTGTGTTCCTTGAGAAATAATCTATGAATGAAACATATTACACAAATTTACCTAGTGATGGAACATGCACAGGTCCAAACACATCACTGTGTATCAACTCTAAGATCCCATTTGCTCTTGTAGCACTAGATGGGAATCTTACTCGATTTTGTTTACCATATATGCAATGTTCACAAAAATAAAAATCTAGAGTGAAATTATACATACCTTACCTTTACCATGTAGTGTTTGAAGGCCCTTTTCTCCAATATGCTCCAGTCTTTGATGCCACAACATGGTCTTCTTTCTAGGGACAATATTGTTCTGGTCTTAGTTATTTGTCTTCTCAGGGACAACTGAACTATTACACCCATTAGTATAAGTTCTTCCCAACAACTAGTATAGAGTCCACACTGAACTCCCCTCATCAACACCATTACTCCTCATACCATCTTGCAAGTTCCATTTCCCAATACAATATCCACTCTTGCATCATCCAACTTGCTTACAGATATTAGGCTCTTGGCTAGTTTTGGAATGTGTAGAATCCCAGGGAGAGTTCTAATCCTTCCATCTTTTAGCAACAACTCAACCCTTCCACGTCCCATGATTTTGGTTGTCGAGTCATCTCCTAGGAATACATCACCACCATCATATTTTTCATATTCACAGAACCACTCCCAGTGAGGATTCATATGGTATGGCGCACCTGATTTGATCAACCATACATCATGGTTTTCATGTGTACCTGTAGATTCCAGGTAAACATCACCTCCTTCTTCAATGGAGGTTTTTGCCTCTATGGAAGAGGTATTATCAGATCCATTTGGTTTATCAACCTTCTTATATTTTCAATCTTTCTTATAATGCCATGTTTTACCACACTTCCAACATTTCCTCAAATATTTTCTTGGATACTTAGATCTACCTGTAGATTTATATCTCCCCCCGGAAGACTTACCAAGATTCTTGTCTTGGGTACGACCTCTTATAAATAAAGCATCTGTGCTATGACCATCCATGCTTTTCTACCTCATCTCTTTAGATAACAAGGATGCAACTACATCCTCATACTTCAATGTAGATTGAGTGATACAACCAATTTCTACAACCAAATTATCCCAACATTCTAGCAAAGAAAATAACAAATCAATACACTTATCTTCTTCTGCAATCGTAATATTAACATATACGAGTTGACTTGCCTGAGTATTAAAGGAATTTAGATGTTCTATCATAGAATATACATCTTCCATCCAAAGATGATACAACTTCTTTCAAAGAAACAACTTGTTTACCAGGGACTTTGATTGATACAAATTCCCTAACTTATCCCATAGATCCTTGGGCATATATTCTCCCGAGACAATCAACAACACCGAATCTTCCAGGCAGATTCAAATAGTACTCCTTTCTCTTTTGTGCAACTTCTCCCAATCCTCCTTCAACATACTAGTAGGTGGTGTACTAGTAGTTTGTGTACTAGTAGGTTGTGTACCAGTCAACTGTGTGGCAGTAGGGTACGTAACAGTAGGCTATGTACCATGATCCACAACGATCCATTATTCTTTTTCTACAAGAAGGTCCTCCATCTTGAGATTCCATAGCTCAAAGTTTTTATCGTTGAACTTCTCTATCGTGATTCTAAAAGTGCTCACCATTTCTCTTTCTACACTCAAATCACCACAGCAAAATCTCCCACCAAAAGCTCCCACTAAACCCAGGTTTATCACATACCCAAGATAAACTTGATCTATCAAGACCGATCCAAACCCTCAGCAAGAAAGGCATCCCTCTGAAGCCAAAAATGAGCTTTTATACCACATGTAAGTTTTAAACCTGTGAAGTAAAGCAATGCATATAGATTCTTAAGAATAACATAAATTAATCAATGGCTCATACACATACTACACATAGATTTATGCTGGAAACCCTTAACCGGGAGAAAACCAACCTTCCTTGGTGGATCACCTTTCAACTCTTAATTTTATTAATTTCACCATACAATATATGCAATGTTTTAGGTATTTCGTAGCTATTAAAACGCTAATCCCTTAATCTGGGATTAATTTAGAAAATCGCTAAAAATAGAAAAAACCCTTAATCCTTAATCCGAAAGGAAGTTGGGATCGTGAGATGGAGTTGTCAAAACTGACGCACCCACACACACACATGCAAAGAATATAACACATACCCAACAAATATCTCAAGATATTCTATTAGAAAAACAGGACCGTGGAGCAATAAAATAAAACAAATGTGGAAAAAAACACAGAAGATACACAATACAATAGAGACACAGATTTATGTGGTTCACCCAGTGTGGGCTACGTCCACCAGAGAAATTGCCAGGTCCTTCCTTTATTATTATCCAACAAATGAAGAGATGCAACCTACAACAAAACCCGTTGTAACTTCCTCTTCATTCTCTCATAGTCTCCTATCTCATATTGCAATATTCACTATAATGCATAGCCTCAATACAGTTCCCTCATAACCGAGGGTTTCCTTCTAGGGAAAAAAACCCTAACATAAATTATACCATTACATCTGTGACCTTATCATGAATGGTCCAAATTTACAATGAAATTACAATATACATTTACAAGGCAATGTTTCCTTTGGGGGTTTTTCCCCCGAACCCTTGTCAGGGGCCCACTTGCCCCCGAACCCCCCAGTCGGAGGGATAGCCCCCCAGACCTTGCAGAGGGGGTACCACCCCTCTGCACTCTCTCACATGGAAGAGTGTACATACTTTTGTGGTGTAAATTCTTCATGGGGTATAAACACGGATGAAAGCAAGGACCTCTAAATCAGAAAGATAATCAGGCTCCACAACCAACATATTCTTTGTAGCTATCCAATGCTCTCGTCTAGGTCACACCTGGAACTATCTCAACATGTTCACAAGAAAGAAAATGTTTGTCCTAGTATTCACCAAGTACATCATGGAGCTAATCAACTTTCAATACAGGGACAAGTCTACTGGATCATAATCTGAGTCTCTCAACTTCCTCAAATCTGTTACCATCGGAGTTTCCATGAATTTGCAATCCATCATCCCAAACTTCTGAAGGATCTTTACATTATACTTCCCTTGTCCTAGGAAGATTTCACCATGATTATACCATACTTATAACCCCAAATAGTAGTGCATGAGACCAAGATCCTTCATATCAAATTTAGTGGCTAGTTCCTTCTTACACTAAATAATGAGAGGCTTTGCAACTGTTAGGAACAAATCATCAATATATAATAGTAGAATCACTGGTTCATTATTCACAAATTTGTAATAGAGATTTGGATCGGCATGACTCTTGTAAAATACAATTCTTGTCAAGTAGCTAACAATACATGCATACCAAGCTCTTGGAGCTTGCTTGAGTCTATACAAGGACTTCTTCAATCTGCATACATGGCTTTCTCTTGGATGTACCTCAAAACCTTGAAGTTTCTCTATGTATACTTCTTCCTCTATGTTACACATTATTTTCGTCATCCCTATGATCGTTAATGATGTAAACCTATCTATTTCCTTTAGAGGGGTCACAGTGGCTTGAGTTCCTGAAGAGAGAAGGAAGAAGAACTTTTCCTGAGAAAAGAAGTTTCATTTTCCTATGTAAAAACCTTC
>JASDQU010283800.1:0-14548 GCA_032191745.1 Picea mariana
TTCTAGACCACTTACATGTAATTACATAGTACATAAATGTATGTAAAAGGTACATACTATCCAAAAAAAATTACTATACAAGATGTGTGCCATGTGGTGCACATCTAAGGACCACATATGAGAGTTGGAGACCTGCCACATGGCGTAGATTAGATGGCCAGATCCGAGGACTGGACAACTACCACATGGCACACATCCGACTACCAAATCGAAGATTTGGAGCCCTGCCACGTGGCACACATTCAACGGACAGATTCGATTGATGCATGCATACCACATGGTGCAAATCTAAGGACCATATATTACGGCTGGAGGCCATCCACGTGGTGCATAATAAATGGCTAGATCCAAGGGCAGGAGGTTTTCCATGTGGTGCACATTCAACGGCCAGATCCGAGCATTGGAGGCTTGCCACGTGGTGCACATCTAACGCCCAGATCTGAGGGTTGGAGGCCTGCCACATAGCTCACATACAACGACTAGATTTGAGGGATGGAGGCATGCCACATTGCAAATGTCTGATGGCTAGATCCGAGAGCTGCATGCCTACCACATGTCACACATACCATGACCATATCTGAGGGTTGAGTTTTTCCACATGGCGGATGTCCCATGGCCAGATGCAAGCAATGTTGACCTTCCACATGGAACACATCCCACAACCATATCAGAGGGTTGCAGGACTGCCACATGGTGGACATCCGATGGGCAAATCCCAACATTGGAGGCGTGTCACGTGGCGTACATCTAAGGACCATATCTAATAGTTGGAGGCCTGTCATGTGGTGCACATTAGATGGCCAAATCCAAGGACTGGAGGCCTGCCAAATGGCACACATCCAATAGCCAGATCCGAGCATTGGAGGCCTTCCACATGGCTCCACATCTGATGGTGTTAAGTGATCCACATGGAAGACGTCTGAGAGGCAGATTAGATGGTCATAAATCCATCACCTGTTAGAGATCTGATGGCTTGATCTGAAAGCTATGAACATGCCTCCTCGCATGGATCTAACTGCTTGATCCAATGGACAACAAAAATGTTCCACCTCTTGGCAGAGATATGATAGACTGGCGTAGATCTGATGGACATATCCCATAACAAGATGATGATGTTTCTCGATGCTCATGGTTTTGCTAAGGGAGTTTCTCTTTCAACAAAGGATTTATCGCTACAAAGGGGTGGTCAAGTTGGATTGGTATTTTAGGGGTAAGAATGCAACATGATCTTATTTCACTATCTCAAGAAATATCCAAGATGAAAATTGAATCATGTATGTTCGGCTACTAAATACGTTCGAGAACACTGGAATTTGTGAATAGATATGGGATTTTGAAGCATATATTTGCTTTTGCTTTTTTGAAGGAATTTTTTTCGAATCATGGCTCACATACACTTACATATCATAGGACACTAATATTTAAAAAAATATATAAATGTGTGATGTTAATCATTTTTCTCCCTAATAGATGTTGAAACATTCTTAGACCTCTCAACTGACTGGAATGCAGCAATAAACTAACATACCCCTAAAGTAGGGGAAAGGAAACGCCAAAAAATATACAAGGTAGAAAATGTATGAAAAGAAGAGAAGAACAATGGAATCAATTACTTGCAAAATGCAAATAAGCTATATAGAAGATAGTCAACTTTGTTGAAGAGGTAATAGTCGATTAATATACAATTAATATAAGAGAAATGTGTGAGAAAGTGCAAGATCAATAAATTCAATTACATGCAAAATAAACATAATTTTGGGTAACTAATACCAAATAAGTCTCTTTCACAATCGTAAAATGGATAAGAATGTAAAGACAAAATAAAAGGAAATATATCGCAATAGGGAATGGCGAGTTTAATTGCAATAATTTTGAGATTTTATGAATGTTTGAGAATTATCTGCAAAAGTTTCAACATTAAAGAAACACATGCTGGTGTCTACTCCCATCCACGTGCCAATACCCAATTTGATTTTGAAATTGCAATTTTTTATTTAAAGGCTAAGAGCATAGGACAAATGAGAAAACTAAGTACGAGCTTGTAAAAAATGGACATGGTATCTTGTATGTATGATCCAGATACAAATAAAAAACTCAATATGTTCTTCAAGCAAAATTGATCCATGGAATATGAGATATTAATGAGAATAAAAGGAGGATCACGTAAGGAAAATGTAGGAAATGATATTTAAGATTTACTACAATGTAGAAGCACTTGAAGATTTGACATGTATAGTTTTTTAAGTTCATAATTGAGTTTTTATGCTAGAGAAGAGGGTATACAACCTCATACATAGTTGGCATCTATATCATTGTGTCCTCAACTTGTGGGCATTATCTAAGCCTATTATACTATATTTTCTCTATGATGGCATGTCAGTGTAATGTCCTCATTGGCCTAGGATTCATAAGGAGTTGTTCCACTAGCCTAAATTGGTTCTTGTAGGCTAAGTCGGAAAATTTACCTAGGGAGCTCAACGTTTGCCTAGGAAATGACTTTATAATTTAGTGAAAAAGGGAAAAAGGGGGACATGGGTCTTAGGCAAATGAAGTCACTTAAAAATTATAAAGTGTGCAAGCATAATGTGACTTTAAAAAGAAATTTAAAAGTAAAGTAAGCGGGAAATAACTCAATGGACAAATAAAAGAGGGGAAAAGAGGAGGTGCCCCTCATTCTTGCATTCACCCATTTGGAAAATAGTTTTTTTGAGAACTCTTGAGGAAAGAGTCTAGGGATTTTGGAAACCCTTGTTCATCTATTGGTTTCGATGTTTCAACGATACACCCTAGTTAGTCTTGGGATGAAATCACTCATATTTCTTTAGTGAACTTCATTGCTGCCGAGATTTATCTTATTGCAGTTGAATTTCTTAAGTTGGTGGTTGATTTTCTTTGGTGTGGCGGCTGTGATTTTTATTGTGGGATGAATTTTCCATTGAAGGGCAATTTCTTTATTGTTGTTGGGCACCATCTATACAAAGGTTGCATTATTTTACTACTGGGCGTTTTTATACTTGTTGGGTGCATTCTCCCTTCATTATGGGTCGAATCCTCTATCACTGGGCATAATCTTCAGAAGAGAATCGAGTTTTGATTGATGGGTTTCATATTCCATCTTATGGGCACCTTATACTCTAGTATGGGTGCATTTATCCACACCTGGAAGCATATTTCCATAGTTGGACGTGATGACTGCAATTCTGGGTGCATTTCATTGATTGTGGGATGCTGATATACTCACTGAGAGCAAATTTCCCTCATTCTGAGCACTAAAATACTTGTTGGGTGCATCCTCACATCTTATACAGACCGCCATTACAATCAGATCTCTGTTGCAAGATCAAACAAAGAACTACAGTGCCTATAGTAGTCAAATCCTCCAAATTTCTGGACTAGGTTCCATTATTAATTGTGTAGCTTATTCTTGTGTTATTTAACTACTGTTGGGTGCTGATATTTGTGCTAAAGTAATTTTGAAGTGGATGGGTTAGATTTTATCATGTATCCCTTCTCCTATTCTATGAAAGAATAAAGAAAATTGTTGGTTGTTTGTTCTCTTATTAGTATGTTCTACTCTTGTTGTTAATTAGCTTGTTGTTATAGACTGTCATTGAACTGTTTGACAAAATATGCCAACTGAAATTTAGGGAAATTTGCAATAAACCAATCCCAGAATACTAAAGTGGCATTAGAGCATGTTCCTCTACAGCTGTGGGATTTGAGGGGCATTTATAATCAGATTTATGAGACCAGAAGACGAGAAGAACATTACCTATCGAAGACATAGGGGAAGAACCCCAGATCCCCTTGGGTGGGAAGAAGAAGAAGTGGTTAGAGAAGAAGAGACATGAGAGGCAACACCATCTATCACACCTAAGGGAAAATAAACTATGGGGGGAGAATATGATACCATGATCAACAGTCTGTTCAATATTTTGAATGATTTGGCCAAGGGTCAAAAGGCCATGATGGACCTTATGGGGCAGCTAGCTAAGAATTCTTTGGAGGGCCCAATGAAGTAGAACCAAAATGGTGATGGGGGTTCAAAAAATGGAGAGGTTATCCACTCACGCACTACCATGCAGAGCCACCCCCACTTGTACACCAAATCCACCAGACCCATTATGCCTCAATTTTTGGGGAATGAGGTTGCAAGTCCATTGATGTAGGTCGATCCGGATGAGCCCTATAGAGCATATTTAGAGGAGTATGGGAGGATAGGAGATGATTTCCACTCAACCATGTCCTTTGCGAAGTTATGTAATATGAAGAGAATAAATCGACCAAGAGGGCCCATGAGGGCCATGACACAAAAATTTAAGTTGCAGGGTACCATTGGGAAATTCATTATTCCCAACTTTGATTGGGGCTCTAAATGCTCCACTAGATCATGGGTGAAGAATCCCAAAAATCACTTCCAGCTGCACCAAATGACAGAGACAGATGCCATTAAGTTGGCCACCTTGCACCTGGATGGCGAGGACCATGAGTGGTGGTACCATGGGTTAGTCACCTTGTGACATACTGGGGTTACCTCCGACCTAGAATTCACACGGAGACTCATCGAGAGATTTGACGGAAGGACCCTGAGCTTCACTTTAGAGAGTTGGCTCAACTCAAACACATTGGTAGGCCAGAGGCCTATATATCTGAGTTTCAGAGGGTTGTTGTGATGGTGACAAAAATTTCATAGGGTCATTTGGTGATGTTGTTTTTTGAGGGGCTAATGGAGCCTCTACAAGGATGGGTGAAGGCCTACAAGCCTACCTCTTTACAAGATGTAGTCACCAGAGCTCGGGACATGCAGGATGTAGTACCTAAAAGTAGATTTCTTCCCAAACCCACTTTTACCCCGAAGACTAAGGAAATCAGACCACCTTAGAGAGATTGGGTAGGCAAGCCCAAATTGGATGAAGAGACCGGGAGAGAATTGAGGAAAAATAAATTGTGTTTCAACTGTCATGAGCCATAGGCACCAGGACACGGATGCATCGGGAAGGACAGAATGGGAAAGGCCCATTACATTGAGGTATACTTTGACAGTGACAGTGATGAGGATGAGGAGGTGGAGCAAGCACAGGACCAGGGACATCCAACATCATGAGAGGAGTCTTCACAGGTTGGGGCTAAGGACCCAGTCATGGCCTCGATGTCAGGATTTTTGAGGTATCATACCTTCAAGGTCAGAGGTGTCCTAGAGGGGCACATGGTGACAATATTGATCGATGGGGGAGCATCCCATAAATTCATTGATGGTAATATGATCGAGAGGAGAGGAATTCCGACAAAGGAATTTGATGGGTTCACAGTAGTCATACTAGGAGGCCACCAGATGAGTTGCACCAAGTGGATTCCCAAGCTCACAATAACCATGGGAAACTACTCAATGACAGATGATTTCTTCGTGGTGGACATACCAGACACCAATGTAGTGTTGGGCGTTCAATGGATTTACTCTATTGGGAGCTACACTACTGATCAGAGGACCATGGAGATGGAGTTCACATGCCCAGATGGAAAGAAAGTGGTCCTACGAGCCATGAACCAGTACCCACCAAAGATTGTGTCATCGCACAACATGGAGGCATTTATGAGGCATGGTGATATAGACTGGGATGTAGAGTGTTTTATTTCTGACAGAGCGCCACCTGACCGTCTGCAACAGCTTCCAGAGGACTTACATATATTACTCCACAAGGATCATATAGTATTTAGTGACATTCCTCCTGGAATTCCACCTGATAGAGGTTTTGAGCATATCATAGATCTAGAAGTTGGGTCCAAGCAGTTATCACAAACCCCTATCAGCACCCTAAAGTTTACAAGGATGAGATTGAAAAAAACCATTAAAGAATTGTTGAAAATGGGCCACATCCACCCTAGTTCCATCCCATTTGCCTCTTTCATTGTCTTGGTCAAGAAAAAGGACAGTACTCTAAACAAGAAGATGATCAAGAATCAGTACCCCATACCCATGATCGATGAATTAATGGATGAGCTCAAGGGAGACAAATTTTTCTCGAGGATTGATCTTCGATCAGGGTATCATCAGATCAAGGTACAAGAGAAGGACGTACCTAAAATAGCCTTTAGATGCCACTATGGGAATTCTGATTTTTTGGTCATACCATTTAGGATAAATAACGCCCCCACCACTTTGCAGTCGTGCATGGATCATGTGTTCAATAAGCAGCTGAGGAAGTTCTTATTGGTCTTCTTTGACGACATCCTCATATACAACAAAACATGGGAAGACCATATGTGACATATGGATGAAGTACTTGGTATTATAGAGAGTCAATAGTTGTATGCGAAGGAATCCAAGTGTGAATTTGGTATTATAAATATTCTCTACTTGGGGCACATGATTCGGGTGAATGGGGTACAGGTGCATCAAGAAAATATCAGGGCGATCATTGAGTGGCCAACTCCTAGGAATGTGACAGAACTAAAGAGTTTCCTTGGTCTTTTCACTTACTACAGGAAATTTTTTAAGGGATTCTCACAGTTGACAGTGCCACTGACCAATCTCACCAAAAAGGGGGTTTTGTTTGGATAGAGGAGACCCAGGAGACAATTGAGAAAATGAAGAAGGTGATGAGTTCATGCCCTGTTTTAGCACTCCCTAATTTCACTCAGCCCTTTGACTTAGAGTGTGATGCTTTGGGAATTGGGATAGGATCAATATTGATGCAAAACGGTCACCTAATAGCGTTTGAGAGCCGCAAAATATGAGAGTATGAGCGACATTACTCCATATATGACAAAGAGATGTTGGTCATAATGCATGCTTTGACCAAATTCTGGCAGTACTTGGTGGGGAACATGTTCAAGGTAAAGACTGATCATAATATCTTGAGGTTTATCATGAAGAAAAAGGAGCTGAGTGAGTGGCAACAAAAATGGATCAACAAAATCCAAGCCTACGATTTTGAAATTGAGTATGTGAAAGGAAAAAATAACGTGGTTGTTGATGCCCTATCTAGGATGCCCACTCTCTCTCATGGATATTTCAGTAGAATGGATGGCACTTCTATTGGTAGAATACTCCAAAAAAAGGTTTGCTTGTGAAATACTTGATGGTCAGGTCTCCGATGACATGTATAGGGTGATTGACGACATCATATATTATAAGGACCAGATCTATTTAGTACTAGAATATCAGTTGAAAGACAAATTTTTCATGTTGTGCATACTTGTCCTTTCGAAGGTCATCCAGGATACCTGAAGACTTATACACAATTTTGGGAGAGGTTCACTTGGAAGGATCTCAAGACTAATGTATTGAAATTTGTACGGGAATGCCACATATGTTAGCAAAACAAGGCGGAACATACCCATCTAGCAGGATTTCTCCAACCGCTTCCCATTCCTGAACAAAAATGGGAAAACATTTCTGTGGATTTTATTATAGGTTTGCCTCTAGTTCAGGGGAAAGATTGTATCTACATGGTGGTTGAAATGCTTACTAAATTCACCCATATATTCGCCATATCATCCAAATACTCTGCAGTGCAAGTAGCGAAATTTCTTTTCAGAGAGGTATTTTGACTGCATGGACTGCCCAAGACAATTTACAGTGATCGAGACAACAAATTCATGGGGGGCTTCTGGCAGGAGATATTCAGACTCATAGGGACAAAATTAATGCCTAGTACCAGTTATCACCCTTGGATTGATGGGAAAACCGAAATTGTGAACAAATGGCTTGAGGGGTATTTGAGAAATTATGTATCAGGGCAACAAAAGGTGTGGATCAAGTGGTTGCACTTGGGTAAGCATTTCCATAACACCACTTATCACATGTCAATTAGGATGACACCTTTCAAAGCTTTGTATGGTTATGACATCACCACCTTTGTGGACCAAGAATTTGGTGACAACCAGGCACCCAAAGCCAAAGATTGGATTTAGGAGAGTCAGGACATCTTGCGAACTCTCAAAGATAACCTGCAAATGGCATAGAATCGGGAGAAGATGTATGCCGACAAGGATAGAGTGGAGTGCAGTTTCGAGGTGGGAGACTTGGTATACCTCTGCTTGCAACCATACAGGAAATCATCCTTGAAAATGAAGGTGGTATAGAAATTGAAGCCACAATTCTATGGTTCCTACAGGATTTTGAGGTGAGTCGAGGAGGTAGCTTATGAGTTAGAGCTTCCAGAAGGGTGTAAGATACATAATTTCTTTCATGTTTCATGCCTCAAGAAGGCAGTGGGACAACATGTTGTCATCTCTACAGAGCTGCCACCATTGGATGAGGAGGGGCAGTTGATTCTAATTTTGGAGGAGGTGTTGGAGACCAAAGCGTGGAAATTAAGAAACAAAAGCATCAAAGAGTACCTGATCAAATGGAAAAATATGCCTATCAAGGACACTACTTGGGAAGGAGAGTAGATATTGCAAAATCTTGTATTACAGTTGCTTGAGGACAAGGGACTGTAATGTCCCCGTTGGCCTAGGAAGCATAAGGAGTGGTTCTGCTAGCCTAAATTGGTTCCCGTAGGCTAAGTCGGAAAATTTACCTAGGGAACTCAACTTTTTCCTAGGAAATGACTTTATAAAGTGAAACAAGGAAAAAGGGGGACATGGGTCTTAGGAAAATGAAGTCACTTAAAAATTATAAAGTGTGCAAGCATAACGTGACTTTAAAAAGAAAATTAAAAGTAAAGTGAGCAGGAAATAACTCAATGGACAAACAAAAGAGGGGAAAAGAGGAGGCGCCCCTCATTCTTGCATTCACCCATTTGGAAAATAGTGTTTTTTAGAGCTCTTGAGGAAAGAGTCTAGGGTTTTTGGAAACCCTTGTTAATCTATTGGTTTCGGTGTTGCAACGATACACCCTAGTTAGTCTTGGGAGAAAATCACTCATATTTCTTCAGTGAACTTCATTGATACCAAGCTTTATCTTATTTTAGTTGAGTTTCTTAAGTTTGTGGTTGATTTTCTTTGGTGTGGTGGCTGGGATTTTTATTGTTGGACGAATTTTCCATTGAATGGATATTTCTTTATTGTTGTTGGGTGCCATCTTTACGAAGGCTACATTATTTTACTACTGGGTGTTTTTATACTTGATGGGCGCATTCTCCCTTCATTCTGGGTCAATTCCTCTATTACTGGGCGTAATCTTTGGAAGAGAATCGAGTTCTAATTTTTGGGTGCCATATTCCATCTTATGGGCACTTCATACTCTAGTATGGGTGCATTTATCTACATCTGGAAGCGTATTTCCATAGCTGGACGTGTTGACTACAATTCTGGGCACATTTCATTGATTGTGGGATGTTGATATACTTCCTGAGAGAAAATTTCCCTCATTCTGAGCACTAAACTACTTGTTGGGCGCATCCTCACATCTTATACAGACCTCCATTACAATTAGATCTTTGTTGCAAGCTCAGACAGAGAACTACAGTGCCTATAGTTGTCAGATCCTCCAAATTTCTGGACCAGGTTCCATTATTAATTGTGTATCTTATTCTTGTGTTATTTAACTACTGTTGGGTGCTGATATTTTGTGCTAAAAGTAATTCTGGAGTGGTTGGGTTATATTTTATCATGTATCCCTTCTTCTATTCTATGAAAGAATAAATAAAATTGTTAGTTGTTTGTTCTCTTATTAGTATGTTCTACTCTTGTTGTTAATTAGCTTGTTGTTATAGACTGTCATCGAACTGTTTGACAAAATATGCCAACCAAACTTGAGGTAAATTTGCAATAAACCAAGCCCAGAATACTACAATCAAACCTTCAATAACTATTTTACCATACCACAAAACAGCCTTGTACAATGAGCATGGGATTGACTCTGTTTTTGTAAATGAGCGAGAGCGTTCCACCGCAAGTATGAGAGAGTGAGTGACAAGCTAGGACACTCTCAATTCTATTTAATTCCATTAAATATGGTGTTGGTGGGAGGCATACACAATGCATTGTTAGACGACTCTCAATTCCATTTGAATCATTATTGTCTCCATGCTAGTTGTTCAACACTCACAACATTGTAGAAGATGAAGATGAAGTGAGGGTATTCAATAGAAAAAGAGGATTTTCCTTAACTCATTGTCATGGAAAGGATTCTAATGGAGGCTATCTTTCAAGGTTTTATCTAACAAGAAGAAACATATTTGAATTGATGGGAACATATAATGTTTTAAATGTGGACTTTGAGAGAAAATAAGAAGACAAAGTGGAGCAGAAGCAACAAAGAGAGCAATACTCGTTTGTCATGGACATAGCACATGGAATGAGGAGGCATGATTTCAAGGTAGCTTGGATTTCATACATATAATAGATAAGAGAGAAATGGAGGCTTAGAATGCTAGACAAATGCTTCTCAAAGACACATTTGATGTTTGCTTTCATAGATAGATGTTGTTCCTTCCTTATATAATAAATAAGACACTCTTAGCTATCCCTCTATACAAATTAAAATGTCCAAAACATACATACAAATTAAATCTCAAAGCATAGTTCCTTCTAAAAAAATTTAGAATATGTCCAAAGGAAAACTTTAAGTTAGTTGGACATTGGGAAATAATTTTAATAAATAAATTATGATTTTTTTTTTAATTTTAATAGAAAACTTTTAAATTTTATTAAACAATTTAGGTTAAAAAATCATATTCAACCGTTAAACCTTAACTAGTTATTTATGTTTCCAAAACAATTTATCATAATATAATTCAAATGATAGAAAATATTGAAAAATATTACCTATAATTCTATTAAAAATTTTATGTCGAATTATTTAACCTCAACCACCTTATTATTCCATTTATTTACTTATATCTTCATAACACCTTGCCATAATGTCATTCAAATATGATTAAAAAAAAAGATATTATAAAAGGTCTTTTTTTTTGTTTGCTAGTTTGTCAGTGACCTGCGGGACTAGCATGTATCTGAGAAACCGTGACTCAGGGGCATATAAGCCGTCAAAATCACCCGGGGATCGCTTCCGGCCTGAGCCACACCAACCCTTAACATGGATGGATTTTTTGTCCTTGCAGGTTTCGAACCAGTGACTTTAACATCACAGAGTGCCTTACCAACACACTTCGTCACCGACTGTCCTACACCTTGGGGGCCTTTTATTTATATTCATATTAGAACTAAAAAATCATAGATTTGATCATAAGTCATTCAAAAAAAAAATGACATTATATCGAAATCAACTATATAAATCATATAAATAAATGAAAAAATCCTTCCTAGTTTAAAAGTATATGATTTCAATCAACACTCAACTTTGTAAATCAAACAAAGAGTAACATTTTATGAACATGGAGATACTCTTCATCATCGAAGAATATACCAACAAACACTTCATTGTAATTGTTTTTATCTCCAAATCCATTTGATGTTATAAATTTGAAAGAAAAAATATGCACATTCTCTTTGCATCCTCATTCACAATTTACTACAATAAGACATATGTCATGCCTCCTGAGCTTGTTGAGAACTGTCAAGATATTTCATTATGTTCTATGAAAAAATATTTAAAAGAAGAAATTAATATGTTTGGAAGTATAATCAAATGAAAAATATCTTCATTATTATTTTTATCTAGAGTTGTCACAAATATTAATGTATTTGATATATTTAATTATAAAATTAATATTTGTTTTTTTTTTAATTTTAACATATTTATAATTTTTGTTTTTTGAAATAATATAATCTAAAAATATCTTTATTATTCCTATTTTGAGTTGTGACAAATATTAATGTGTTTAATATATTTAATTATAAAATTAATATAAATTGTTTGATAATCCAGATTAATCTTTACACCAATATTTAAATTCATTTTTTTCAAAACATATATATAAAACTTTTCAGTATAATTAAAAAATTTAAAAATTACATACGAAAATAGTTTACATTTAAGTGTATAAGTAGAATTTTTGAGATTTCAAAAACTATATACAATTCAATATCCAATAATTTCATTTGTTTTTAAAATATTTACAGAATATATAATATACAAAGATAAAACACTAAACTATAAAGTGATACAGTGACAAGAAAGGGATTTTAGAATTTATTGATAAAGATAACATGTATTATTAAGTGTATTTTGAAAAGAGATTTTAAGTTTCAAATCTTAAAATCAAATATGATTAAATAAAATCATATTAAATTAAAAATATATATAATATTAAATATTACTTTTTAAATAGAATAGCCTTACATAGTACACAAAGATAAAATACTATATATTGAAAAGAAAGGAGTTTTAGAATTCGTTGGTAAAGATGGCATGCATTATTATGTCAATTTTGAATTTTGAAGAGAGCATTTAAGTTTGAAGATCACATATATTCAAATAAAATTATAATATAAAATAAAGTATTATAATATTAAATTTTATTTAAAAATAGGATGTAGTTTAAAATATAAATTATATCTTTGGATGGGGTGTTTTCGAGAAATGGCGTGTGTAATTTTTTAGGAGGCCACATGGCCAAGCCACACGCCATTTGGCGTTTATTCTTCACTATCACTTTACTCCAGTCACCTCTAGGATTTAAATAGCCCGCTGCCACCTTTCACTATGCATTTGCACCTTGCAGCTCACACGAACTGGAAGCTCTGCGACCTGTGTGTCTTCATGGCGCCGTGCAGAGGGATTCTTCGGTCACTTCAGCTCCATCCTATTTTCCCTGCTCCTAAAGCCGAGATGTGGTTTCCTTTTCCTCATTTGCTCGCTCACAATTCACAGTGCCTCACCTCCCTGGTTCACCCCTTCCTCCATTTTGCGACCAAGTTCTGGTGCGACCTCCCTTTGTTTTCATTTTTGCAGTGGGGCTCCTCCTTTCCAATCTCACCGATATTCAGAGTCTTCCTCCCTCGAAAGCCGCTAGCTCTCATCATGCCCCGACTCAGAGGCAAGGAAAAGGGAGGAGCAGCCTGGTATGAGGCCCGGGGAAGGAAATCGCTTATCCCTGACTCTCCCTATGAAACTTCTAACCCCCCTCTCGCAATTGATCACCACCCCCTTGAAGTGGTTTTTCCCCCTGTTTTGGCTCCTATAGTTGTGCTCACTCAATCCCAGCCACCCTGCGACCTCGCCCTTGACCTCTCCCCTCTCTCGAACCCCTACGGCTGTAGGGTTGAGTGGTTTGATCTTCTTGGCAACTCGTTAGGCTTTGCACCACCTCCCCCATTCCCCCTCGACGTCCCTCTTTTTCTCCCTCCCCTCCTCGTCCCCCCCCACCACCTCTCCTCCCTCTTCCCTTATGAGGTCCTCCTTAGCTTCTTCGCAATCCACCCACCCAAGACCTTTTTGTGACAAGTGTGAAGATTGAACCGAGCTCATGGCTACTCTGAGTAACATCAAAAAAGACTTGGGGGATATCAAATTGGCTATGCTCAACATACAGAACATGGACGTCAACCATTGGAGCAGAGTGGACACCCTAATGGCTTTTCTTCAAGATCTTCGATAGGCCATAGCTGACCACGAAAAAGGGAAAGAAAGTGTCCTCAAAGAATAAGTTCTCTCAGTGCGCGCAAGAGTGAGATGTTACATTATCTATCTATCCTCTCACCTTTCCATTTATATGAACTTAATCACCAACAACCATCTCAACTCTCCATATAACGCTCTTATCCATATTCTTCACCCACCAAAAGCCATGCACCACCTTGAATCCAGTTGATCCCATCATCACTCTATTCTATGCTCACAACAACCAATTTCATCCTCTGAGATCCATGGCATTATTTCCATATATGCTCTGCACAGTACCTGCATGCACCTTCCGGAGGTCGAGACTCACTTGGGATCCTGTACATTTTCTTCTACAATGCAATTCCTCCTGTTTGAAATCACTGACCTCTTCCTACTCAAGTAGATGATACCTTGTTTTTTTCCCTGCATCTTAACCACATGAATTGTTGTTCCATATAAATTTACCAAGTCGAAAACTCCAAGTTTTTCCAAACCCTTGGAGCTCTCTAAATCCATGACCTCGATACCTGCATGGATAAAACCTAAACTCGAACCCGGATTTGAACCTAAGATTTTTTTACTAGCCAAGACCTAAGATTTCTTAAAATCCCAGTAATATTTCCATATCCTACAACAACTGCAAGGACTCTCTAGCACATTTATCACCATCAAAAGCAATGTTTCTCCTTCTTAAACCACACACGTCCAGGGAATCACCTCTTCATGTTACAACATTTGTGTGGTTCAACTTGGGATTTGATGCTCATCATCCAAAGGAAATGGTAAGCCATTGGATGCTCCATGGAATCCCATGAATGAATCCTCATCATCGATCTGCTCAAATTTGTGGCATCACAATCTCCAATTTCATCATCAGCTAGAATCAACGTCTCTGCTCTAAAACGTTGATTCCTTTGTCCATTGTGAAACCTTCACGCCTTGCACCATATTCAAAAATTGTAATTTGATTCTTTCAAGGAAATCATATGGATTTGGAACAACGAACAACAACCAATCTAGGTACACCAACAAAAATTAGTCAGTTCTCACTTATAGAATCTACTCTTCCTATATCAATTGCTTCTTGTTGGT
>JASDQU010283801.1:0-14548 GCA_032191745.1 Picea mariana
CCTTCCTATGATGAAACCACTAGTTGGTGATGAAATCCAACGTCATGAGATCAAAATAGGAAGGGGCGGGGATAGAGCGGGTGGATCAGCTACGTTGGCGACCTACTTAACGGACTTACGCCTTGGTGCAAGCTTCCACGCAGTAATTGTGGATTTACCCTCTAAGGAGCCTGAGTGAGTTTGACCAATGTCTATTCCAAGTATAGTGAGACTTCCCTTCACTATCACCTTGTGTGAGACCCTAAAGATTGTGGCTACTAAAGTCACCAACTCATAGTCAGCCCCTGGGCGGGTACAATTGACAGTCCAGTTGGAACGTATGGGCAGGATAACAAGTCTGAAATCAAACCTAAAGGCTCCCACACATAATCGTGGGTATACCTCCAAGCGACCCCCAATATACGATTCGACCACTACAAACAGTTGAACCACGGAGGGATAATCTCTGTAACTCAGCCGAATGCGACCTCGTGCGTAACCCCTATGTGAGAGGGGGATCCCAGCAAGCCAATACGACAATTGGATTTGACTCTCCCTACCGCAAGATACTAATTTTGTTCGATAGCTTTGGAAAGTTATCCTCTCAACCTATTTCAAAGCCCTACACCTTAAACTAATGTAGGTTTGCTAACAAAGATGTAAAAAGTCTGATAAATTTTAGTTAAGCGTTGATTTTAATGGTTGTTGTTTACTCAGAGGGTGTATGAAAGTAAAACTGATGGAATGATGACTCAATTCCCAAAAATACGCATGAAATATGATAAGCAATCATTTCTTTTCAATGAATACCTATTTAAGGGAAAGAGGAAGAGTCCTTTTCACTATCAAACACTTGATAAGGAATGCCCTCAATCAATTTTGTTCTCAATCAAATCCAATATAATGCTACAACATTTCAGAAATGCAAACTAATATGCAAACTAATCACTAAGATGTACTTTTGTCGTTTGTATGCGAATGATAATCAATTCAATGCAAAATTTCTCTTGCCAACTACCCTTTCAGATCAAGGAGATTCAGACAAGAATATGCAGATTTCGCACAAACAACACACCCTTTTGCAATCAAACAAGATAAAGAAAATAAAAAACGCAAAAGGAAGAAGAAAGAGATTGGATTAGATGACCTCAAAGAACCAAATGAGAAGAGTTATAGACTTCATATGTCCTTCACTGGAGTTCCCGCTCAGTCGGATAGGAGAGGAAAAAACAACGAATCGATTTCAAGCTCTCAACAGCAAAAACTCAAAAAATAAGAGAGAAGGGCATAAAATATGAACAATAAGGTGTTTACTTCTCAGGAGGAAGCATGTCAAAGGTCAAAGGAAGCATCATTGAATCACAAAGCATCCCAGCAAGTGAAGAAATAGGGTCTGGACCTCCAAAAAATGGAAATTTTGAAGAGATTTTGGGCAAAAGAGGGTTGGCGCTCTGGTATAAGGGCGACCAGAGAGTTATAAATATCTTTCCAACACTTCCAGGGAGTGTTGGCGCTCTGCTAACATGGGTAGGGGGGTGCCAGGCTCAAAAAACTCATAAAAATGTCCAAAAACCCAAAATTTTGATCAAAATTTCACAGGTAAGTTGAGTGTGATGGGGTAAAGAGTCAATCAGCAAATGCAATCAGATATGAAGGGGTGAACAAGGCCTAAGAAAACAAAAGGTAATAGAAGGTCTTATGAGGAAAAATCAAAACTAAGAAAGTTCTGATTCGTTCCCTAGTGGAGTCGCCAATTTTTGTTGAAGGAAAATCTCCCTGCAGATAGGTAGATATCCTCAAAGAGCTAGACTCTTAACTCTAAGACAGAAAGTGCTTATCATGGTCACTGACTTCCTTTTAGATCTAGGTAGACTAGTGTGTGAGGAGGAAGGAGAAAAGAAGTACCTTTTACCGGCGTTTGTCCCTACACGCTGCGATTTGAGCTCCAATCTTTCGCTCCTCGATAAGCCCTATAAACAAACAAAGTACGACCACTTCCTACCCTATCAAGATTAGTCCGAAATAGGTCTATCTACTAAAGAGACAAATTCACATGATATTGAACATGAATTAGAAATAAACAGGCCAAGCGAATTATATTAATGAGGACAAACCATTGCTTACAGTCGTAGATGGAATGCAACAGTCCTGCCAAGTCCTCCTTGTCTAACCCTTGCTCAAAATATCCATGATCCGAATGATGATAGCTTCATCGATTGCTCCCTATGAGATTATAGGTCTCTTGCTTCCAAAATATCTCTGTTCCAACACCACTTATAAGATCATAAGTTTGGTGTCATTCTCCCTTTCTCGTCCCCTTTCACCATTAGAAAGCTTGCTTATATAGCCTTGAAGAGGCTTTAACCACTTGAGATATCCTTGGGGAAGTTGAGGATTTGCCTCCTTCAGTTGAGGATCTGCCCTAATATCATGGCTGGACTAGGGATTCGAATCCAACTGCCTTCCAAGAATGAAAAGATCCTTCCCCCATTCATCTCAACAACTCAATTGCTGCCTAGAATAGGTAGCGCTCCCTCAAAAGGGCCATCAGAGCGCTACAGCGCTCCCCAGTAGGCTTAAGGGGGGCGCCAGCGCTCCCTCAAAAGGGCCAAAGGAGATTTATAACACTCCCAGATAGTGTAAGGGGGAGCGTCAGCGCTCCACGAAGAGGTATAGGGGAGCGCTCTCCTTCAAAAGCTTAGTTTTTTAGTGTTTTCAGATGGCAAAAGGTTCATGAGCCTGCTGACTGATTTCTCCTCTTCCAAATCAAATGTTTCAGGTGTTTTAGGTGTCTTTCTCATGTCATTATAGGCACGACATAGGCATCATGGCAGTATGCTTCCTTGACACTTGCGACACTTGTGAGCAAAATGCGACACTTGTAATGATGACACTTGCGACACTATCAAGGTGAGTAATTTTGACGTGTAACAATTATGTCTACCCTTTTCTGTGTGTTACGTTTCCCACACCAAGGAAAGGTCATTATTGTCGACCAACTGGACTTCTTTAATTTTGATTCCCATACTAGCAACATTCCCTTTATCTCGAAGACACCTCTCGTTTACGAGAATGTTGGAGTAGGTCTTTTGAAATATTCAACTTTGATGGGTACATTTCCAATCCCACCACCCGATATTCCCCCTCCTTTTGTTGCCTTAATTAACATGATCTCAACCATTGTTCGTGAAACCCCTGAGTCATATGACCCATGGGTAGTACCTACCTCTGGTGATTACCTTCGTTATGGCGACATAATACCTTTAAGTCTGGTCGAATCCTCTTATCAAGTTATTCAATCGGCAACCCCCTCTCCTCCCTCTCTCTGTAATTCATCTCTTGATCTGTTTCACATGATCTTTCCTACTGATGATATGATCATGTCAGTCATGTCTATGAAAGATACTCCATGGGATGATGGGCATCATCTCTCCATTATCTTCCTAGAACGTGGTACCATAGAGAGATACCAATGGATTTCAACTTCGTCAACCGTTGTTGTTATCTCTTATGTTCTTGAGTCAACACACGATGTCTTGTACGAAGGGAACTTGAGTAACATTTCACCTACTATCCCTCTTGACATATCGATTAAACATGGAGTCATGGAAAATGTCCATATCAGTGCCCCATGTTCTAGTGATGAGGTCTGCACCTATAAATCCCTTTTCTAAGAATTTCGTGACGTTTTTTCCTGGAGTTATGAAGAAATGCCAGGTATTGATCTTGATATCGTTGTGCACGAGATTAAGACATATCCAGACGCTAAACCCGTTTGACAAAGACTTCACCCAATCTATCCATGTACGGATGCTGCTATCAAGCTTGAGGTTGAAAAACTTCTTAAAGCTAGCTTTGTCTATCCTGTGGCTTTGACTGATTGGGTATCCAATCTTGTTCCGGTAAATAAGAAACAAGGTACGATTCGCGTTTGCGTAGATTATAGGGATATAAATAAAGCTTTTCCTAAGGACAATTATCCAACCTCTTTCATTGAACAGATCCTTGATGACTGTGTCGGGAGTGAAATTGTCTCCTTGATGGATGGTTTCTCTGGCTATAATCCAATTAATATTTTACCAACGAATCAACAAAAGATTGCTTTTATTTTCCCTTGGGGAATCGTTGCCTACGGGAAATTACCCTTTGGTCTCAAAAATGTTGGTGCGACATTTTAGCATGTTATGTCTTACATTTTTCATGATATTAAGCACATTGTGAAACCCTATCTTGATTATCTCCCGATGCATTACATGCATTGCCAAGATCACCTGGCGCATTTAAGGGCCATTTTAGTACGTTATCATTATTATCGCATACGTTTGAACCCACACAAATGTGTTTTTTGTGTGGAGTCTGGTCAACTTCTTGGTTTTATCATGTCGATACATGGGATTCGAGTAGACCCCTTGAAGGTTGAGGCTATTCTTAATCTACCTCCTCCTTCCACACTATGCCAGCTCCAAAGTTTGCAAGGGAAGGCAAACTTTTTGTGTCATTTCATCCCCAATTACGCTGAACTGACGAAAGGATTCTCTCGGCTACTCAAGAAATGTTACGAGTTTGTATGGGATGATACTACAAACAAATCCTTTGAAGCTGTGAAACTTTCCTTAACCCGTACACCATTATTGTTTCCCCTTGACTATAGCCGAGATTACTTTCTCTACTTAGTTGCTTTAGACTCTACCATTACTATGGTCTTAGTCCAAGAGGATGATTCACATGAAAAACATGTGAGATACTATTTGAGTCGGAGTCTCACGACTACCGAAACCAAATACTTACATGTAGAGAAACTGGCCTTGATAGTTGTTCAAGTTGTCCAACGTTTTTGCCATTATATCTTATTACGCAAAACCACTGTTATTTCCGATTGCAACCCCATGAAACATATCCTTACTCGACAATTTCTAGGGGAAATTACTCCAAATGGATAGTGATTCTCCAGGAGTTTGACTTGGAGTTTGAAAGCGCTAAGTCAAAGAAATATTTGGTTTTTGTTGAACTGATATGTGACCTTCCCTCGACTGAGACAGAAAATGTGGCAGATTATTCCTTACATGACGAATCCCTTTTTTTGATCAATTTTGATGATGTCTAGTATGGAGATATTATTATCTATATCCATACTCAAACTTTCTGGCCTAATCTATCTAGTACAGATCGTCATCGTATACGATATCAAGCCCGTCAATACATCATTCTTGGTGATACCCTTTACCACCGCGGTATTGATTCCATTTTTCGACGATGTCTCACTTACGATGAAGCTGAGAAAGATTTGAATGACTGTCACTCTTGAGCATGTGGTGGTCATATGTCTGGGTATGCCACTGCCAAAAATATCTTACGAGCTGATTATTTCTAGACTTCACTATTTAAGGATTGCATTACTATCGTCTAGAAATGCCACGCTTTCCAAACTTATAATAACAAGATAAGATCTCATCCTGCTCCCTTACATCCTGTAGTTTTTGTTGGTCCATTCGCCAAATGGGGCATTGACTTCATGACATGTAACCCTCACTCGGTCGGGGGGAATGGGTACATCATTGTAGCTGTGGATTATTTCACTAAATGGGCTGAGGCGATGCCTACATTTGATAACACCGAGAAAAATGTAGCATTGTTCATATCCAATCATATCATTACTCGATTTGGTGTCCCCCAAGCCATCGTTACTTATCACGGTAGTCAATTCAAAATTTTATGATGTCTGAACTTACTGAGAAGTTGGGTCTTCGCCATGAAAACTCAACCCCCTATTATCCATAGGCCAATGGCCAGGTTGAAGCGATCAACAAGGTTCTCACTACCATGCTTTGACAGATGATAGGAATTCATAAGACAAATTGGCACACAATGTTGTTCTCAATATTATGGGCCTATCGGACATTCATTAAGTCTGCCACGGGATTTACACCTTTTCAATTAGTTTATGGTATCAAAGTTATCTTGTCGATTGAATGTGAAATATCGTCTTTGAAAATAGTCGTTGAACTTTTCCCTAACACCTCTGTTGAAGAGGAGTGTCTTTTGTATTTGATACAACTAGATGAAACCCATCGCGATGTCTCCTTAGTTATTGAAACTCAGAAGAAACGTGTTAAAGCCCAATATGACAAGCATTTCAAGCCACATGTTTTTTCTGAAGGTGATCTAGTTCTCCTTTATGAGCAAGATCATGATCTGTTGGGTGTCGGTAAATTCGAGCCCATGTGGTGGGGTCCTTATATTGTCAAACGAGTATTGGAGAAGGGAGATTATGAGCTAGTTGATTATGATGGAATCCCTTTGATTGAACCCGGAAATGGGCTTTACTTGAAGAAGTACTATGCTTAAGTCATTTTTGCATGAGTGCTTGTATTTTAGTGTATAATACTCTTGTGTGCTTTTTTCATTGTTTTGTTTTGACCTTTAGCTGCTTACCTTGCATTGTGCTTGGTTTTCAGATGTCGGTTTCTTCACTTCCCTACCTTGGCTTCGTCGATGGCGCTAGTCACAGTACTCAAAACTTAGCATCTATTGCTTGGGCAATCTATGGACCTACAGATGAATTGATTGGTCTACATGGTGTTTTCCTTGGTTGTGCAACTAACAATATTGTGGAATGTAGTGTTGTCATCGGATTATTGACCGACATTGTTTCACTTGGAATCTATCATCTTGTTGTATGACTGGATTCACAGTTAGTGATCCTACAGTTGATTAATGTGTATTCTATCTGAAGTCCTACGTTGTTAAGGGTATATTTACGAATTCGCCTCCTGGAACGTCATTTTGATTACATTTAATATCAACACATTCATAGATGTCTAAATACATTAACAGATGCATTGGCTAATTATGTTTTAGACAGAAATTTGAGACATTTATAAAATCCAATCACACTTTGTATATACAACAAGTAAGTCGATAGAAGCCTCGTATATATATAACGATTAAAGTTTACAAAAAGTTTTTTTGTCCAAAGACCAAAATATCAAAAATGTGAATCACATGGCTTCATATACAATAGAACATCAAGGATGTTGCTCGCTATAACATGTGACTTCCCATGCTACTTTAGGGAGCAGTCAACCGATGGAAGCAGACAGGCCAACTATGTGGCGTTGGTAGTGCCTCAAAAAATCATATATAGAGGCATCGGGGATGTTCATCGTGAGCCCCTCTAGGTTTTGTTCTATGGTCTTGTAGTCAGCATCAGCTACTACTGCCACGACTCCTCTCTCCCCTCACCTCTGAATAGGGGATGAACCTGGAGGACGGCAAGGTCCTACATCTACATCATCAAAGAGCGTTTGATTAGTCATCAAATAAACAACATAAAAAACATTTTACATCATTAAAAATCACAAAAACATCATATAAACAAAATTTCCTTCTTACCTTTGTCCTCCCATTGGGAACCCTCGGGAAGAGCTAAGTCTGGATCTCCTCGGAAGTCTAGCCCGACATATGCATAGTCTTCGACCATGAGAATCTTAGTTCTCAACCAGTCAAAGAAGACATCATTATATCTAACGATGGGACTAGCTGCATGTCGTGCCATGAGGTCAACCCATCTATTCATTCTCGGATCCTGTGGGGCAGGTATACCCCACTCTACCTGTAAGTGCAAAACTAGGACCCTCTCTAGGAAGAAGGATACCAAAATAGAACTGTATCTAAACTGTTTCAATCCACCACTCCTACACTTGGTCAATTGTTTTTTCATACTTTTCAGAACCCCTTCACACAATTTGAAAACTTAGGGCTCCATACACTCTAGTGCATACTGAAATAGCTCTGAAGAGCCATATGGGGAATTGCACTCCCTGCCATGCGTGTGATGGTATAGAGGATGGTTTGTAGAGGCAAGTCTTGGATGTCTCTTATAGCGACTTTACCGCTATGCTTCTGGGTACCTGGAACACAATGTGCACTGATATAGTGGTTCATGGGCTCACTGCCACCCCTTCTACCTGTAAGCGTTACTTGGGACCCACGGTGAGATAGCCCGGTTAAGAAGTAGATATCCTCGATATCTATCGTAAGAGTGTGAGCACCCACATAAAATGCCTGCTCGTTCACATCCCACATGTGAACTAGGTACTCGAGTAATCTTAGTTGGGCCCTCATAACCTATATTTTGAATAATTTTAACAACCCACACTGTCGGAGGGCCATTACCATTCCCAGGTCATTCCCAGAAAAGTAGTCTTCCTCCTCATGCTCTCTCTCTCTCTCACAATTCCAACATTTTTACCGTAGAAAGCCTGCAATGGAACCATAAAGAGAGATTAGCATCATTATCTTCTTCCCTCGAGAAATTTTATTGGAAATTTCATCTTTAAAAACTTTTGGGGCTACGCACGTCGCAGGCCAAGACATCTACACAATGTGGAATCCTCGCAGGCTAGTTATAGAGCCGCCTGCAACGACCCTAGATCGTCGCAAGGCCCAATATAGGGCACCTACGACGACCTCCGCGCATGGGTACCCCCAAAAAGTTAACCGAAAATTCTATTTTTAACCATTGAAAAACAAATTTTAATCCATGGAAAGTTGAAAGAGGTGAAAATTACATGTTTTGTTGAGACGGTTCGTCGAATGATCAGTCGTGCCCCTGTAATCCGCAGTTGAAGATTGAGGTAAAAAGGGGGTTTTAGAGCAAGGTTTGGGTGAAATGACAAATGAAATAGTGAAATGAGGTTTTTACCCATTTTTATTGATTTTTTCACTTTTTCATTTGTATTTTATTATTTTATCTAAACCCTAAAAGTCCTAACGACTTTGCAAGTGTTGATTTTTGCAGATAAAAAGTCTAGGAGTGAAACAATGGAACAAGGATTCATTTTTTGGTTTGTTTTTTATACATTTTTCGCATCTACAGATCCTTTTAGGGTTTTCAGGAAAAAATCGAGCAAGTCTTGATTCTTTCTCACGCTCGTGAAACCATGAGAATGTAATCGAGTAGTCTTTTGTCATTTTTTTGAACTCGTAATGGTGACATGAAAAACGAAACCTATGGAGTATCCTTTAAGCTCTTTTCACGCTCCATAAAAACGAAAAGATTGTCGAGCGACCTTGTTCTTTTCACGCTCGTAAAATTATTTGAAGAAAACATCTGATGAGTGGTAGGTTATCATTTTTTCGGTCTCGTCGGATTAATTTACGAAAAAGGACCTGATGGAATTCTCTTTAAGTGTTTTTCAGACTTTCTAAACATGAAACACCTATGAGTTTTCTTTCCTTGGACTCATTAAACAAACATCGAAAGACCCATATGGGATCGAACCACTCATTCTTAGGGTTCATTAAACATACTCCAAGGGACTCATTCGAAGGATGAACTTACATCAACAAGCATATGTTATCCTCCACAAGATTGCGTAAAAATAAAGAGGTACTCGCCAGAAATGGTGGGGGGGGGATTGGGAAAGGAATGTGTCGTTGTATTTGTGTTAGTGGCAGTAATAGTCTCTCTTGAACATGACACCCCCCTTCATCATTGTATCCGGGTTGGAAAATCCATTTGTCTCTCGTTTGACCATCTGCATGTCCATATGTTGGGTCCTCCTTGATTCAATGCTTCCAATACAATTTTCGTGTCATTCATATGTTCAAGAGAAGTCCAACCTAAACAAGCCTTCTATCAAGTCGGCCATCTGCAGTTACAAATTTTCTACGATGTCGGCCTCCCTTGTGTCAGTTTCGAATCACTTCATACTCTGATCTACTTCAAATATGTTACATATTTTGTGTCATCGATGGGGGATAAATCAAGTCCCTCCTGTGACAACTCTTTTCCTGTCGATTTCAACTCATTATCCAGGAACCAGACTTAGAAATCATTCAGTACCTTGGAGCCTACATGCCTCAATGGCAGGTTTCTTCGCTTTCAATAGTGGGTTCACATCATTGAACCCTGATTGGAAGATTCCATCGAGTGTTCGACTTCAACTCATTTATTCACATTCGTTGGATTGTACTAGGGTACCTTGGGAGTCATTGACATCAATGGTGATTTCCATCGCACTTGTTAACGGTTTTCATTAATGACCGGTAATCAAGTGGTTTCTACCATGTTCGACTTCATCACCTGTAATCGCATGGTTAGATTTGTACTTAAGGAATATGGAAATGAAGACCCTAGATCATACCATTATGGTGCAGGTTGTGACAGAATATTCATGATTTGTATTGACACACAGATCCACTTTGTATGTCTCGTGGCTATGTCTGAATTTGAGTCGTTTTAGAGCGTAAATCCACAATGTATTCTTGGTGGCTATGCTGATTCACAATGACATGGATCCACAGTGTATATTTATTGGCCATGACTCACTTGAAATTTTGTAATCTGAGTATGGGAATGCCTACCTTGGACAATGGTATGTTATTATGTTGATGCTTGACTGTTTGCAGGTTCCCAATTGGTGTGCTCCTTGTTTCCGACACACACATTCTACGCAAAAGGAATAGGTTGCGACGATGCCTGATTGTCGCTCCTTGATCTAGAGTTGGACTATGACGTCTCCGCAGGCTGCATTATAGCTAAGGTGTGACGATGTCAAAAGCCAAGGAAAATTCAAAACTTCACGAAATTTCTAGAAGAGGATCTTCTAGAAGATGAGGTGGCCTTTGAACGGTTTGGATATTAATCTCTTCTCTGATTTGGTGGGATCATCCTAATCTCCTTCCATTATCTCTCTTTCCCCTATATAAAGAGGGATCTCTCACGGAAAAGGTTAAGTAAGGTTAAGGTTGAATAGGCTAAGAATTGGATGAGGAATTCTACTTCAACTCATACTTGAGAGCTTCATTTCAGTTCATCAAGTCATTGCGGATATTTTTCATTCAAGGTTGGAGAAAGTGTGTGTGTTGGAGAAAAGGGCCATCGAAAGGGGACCTTGCAACATCAAAGATTTGGTTGTAATCTCCACTTTCATTTTAATATAATACAGTGATATGTTTCTTTCCCATAAAACTTGTCTTATTTTATTGTATGATTCCTTGATCACGTACATAGGTTCTTGTTGAGTTCATTGTATTGCTTTCACTTTGGTTGGCTTGTCTTCCCTTGTAGATCCAATATCACAGGAGCACCGGAGTGGAGCTAGGATGGAAATGGCAGAAGGAAACGACATTTAAACGGTATGTTGTCTATCTCTTGTTAAATAGTAAACTCGATAGTTAGAGCTTAGGGAAAGCGTCATATTTTGTTTTGTTTTGTTCTAGATCCAGGTGGATTTAGGGAGATCTGTTTATGTCCGCATTTACCGATTAATCCCATAACACCTAGGGTAAAAATGAGGAGTGTACAGAAAGAGCAGACTTCCATACCTACACTTCGATCCCCTAGAGTAAAAAAAAAGAAGGTACAAAAGAAGCAAACTCCAGAGTTTACACCTCAATCCTCTAAGGTAAAAACCAAATATGTGCAGGAACAACAGGTTCTGAGATCTACATCTGCTCCTACAACAAAGAAGAGAAAATTGTTTGGGGAAACTTCTACTCATGTCAGTACATCTAAAGAAGCCTCACATCTAGTGCGTAGAACTACAAGAAGCATAAATAAACATATAATAATTCCACATGTGCCTTCTTTTCCAGAGGAGCCTATTGACATTCTGACTTCTCCAAAGAAGGAAAGTTTCTATGGAGAAATGATTAGTGATACCGAGGGATTAGTAACATAGACCTTAAGAGGTTTAAGGAAGGCGGTGGAAGCTCGAGGGGAGGTAACTAAGCAAGCAACCATATATTGTCCTTTCAGTTCTTTGAGCAAACAAAAGTTGGTATTGAAGGTTGGGAAACTTACAAAACATAATAAGAAGTTAAAACAAGAGGTTACAGAGTATCAAGTTTTAGACAGACACATTAAGGAAGAGAATGCACAATTGAAAGAATATAATCGAAGGTTACATGATTCAAAAGAAGAAGCCTCTGCTAAGCTTAACAAAGTTTTGTGTTTGATCCAGTACACCAAGGTGATTAAGAAGGAGCTTAGGAGTGAGGCCTCTAGTTTCAATATTCTACAGCCACACAAATGATATTCAACCAGGTGGAAGACAGTTTCAGTTTGCAAAATTTTAAGTACCAGTTTCGACATTTTTGCATGAGAACATGCAATGAATTAAGCATGGGGGAAATGTTGGGTCTCTGTTTTGACACCCTTATTACCTTATTTTATATTCTATCTTGGTCAATTTTACCTCTGACATATGCATATGTTGTTTACTTCTTCCACAAACCTACCTTTTGACCTTATTCATATGGGTAATGAGGTAACCCATGTTAAAAACATGATTTGTTTTATTTCTTAATTAATTGGGACTAAATGATTGTTGTTTATGCTTCTAATTACTTTGATTACTTTAAGCAGCTTCATGACAAAAAATTATCTCATCTAGTACTCATCTTCGAGATTCGTCTGGTTCTTCTGTTGGTTCGGTACTGCAACATTCAATTGTTCTATTCTGGTACTCCGCCTATTCCGATACCAACTCTGCGTTGATCTGGTACCAAGATCATTTACAATGTTAGTCTAGTACTAAACTCGCTTCTACAGGATTGACGTTTTGAATGAGTACAGTGGTGATGGCTCCAAGAAATTGGTTGGATGGAAGCATCATTAGTTCGTTTGAAGACCATGATAGACTTCATCACTCATGCACTTCGTGTCATGAGGATGAAGTCCATTCCTTGAGAAACGCCATGTTCACCAATAGTAATATTTTGTAAACATTCGTTGATTATCTTCAGACTTTGATTGTAACGGCTGACTTTCTTTAAAAGGGACGTTGTGTAGATGATCGACATATAGACAATATACACCGTTATGTTGGAAATTGAATGTTGAATTATTGATTCACTTGTTTAATTGAAAGAATACGAATGCTAGTTTTTGCAATTCATGGATGTGAGTAAAGTATCTATTCTGTAATTTATTTAAAGCTATTTTTTTGGTTTGGCAAGGGCCCACCACCCCAACCAAGGTAAGTCTCCTTGTATATGTTTATGTGTGGACATAAGTTAATTGTGTGAGTGTGCAAAACTAGCAATGAATTAAAATTTATAAAAACTCTTCTAACACTCGGTAAAAGATTCCCTAAACCTCCTCTTTTAAAAAGATATTTATGAAATTCTATTTTTTTACATCTTTATTTATATCGAATAAATTAAACATTGCATTTAAACAAGAATCAAAGAATATATAAAGTTCAAAAATTCTTTTAATAAAACTTATTTAATAGAACTTGTACCAAACAAAACACCATATCTCTATTGAAAACACAAAAGTAATGGCATAAAGAAAACCAATTCTGAAAAGGAATACTCAATAAAGCTCTAGAACTTGATGTAATGATTTAAATAAAGGTGATACGAACTTGATGTAATGATTTAAATAAAGGTGATGCCTCACTCTCCATGAGAATTGTTATTTGTGGGTTGAAAAATGAAAACTTACTATATGTGGGTTGATGTCATTAAAATTATTGGAAAAAAATATAAAAACTTGTTATATGTGTGTTGATGTCATTAAAATTATTGGAAAAAAATATAAAAGCAAGCATATATTTATATAATCACTTTTCGATTTTTTCATCTCACAAATTTTACTAGTCTTAGTTAAAAACTTGAAACATTTACTATCATAATTATAGATTATAAAGTTAGATAGAAATTAAAAAATGTATTGAACTGTAAAAATTAATATAATAATATAGTAAATTAAAGGGCTAAGTTTAATTGATTATTATCAATGTTATTAGGTAGTTGGTTAATTATGTGTTAATAAATGTTTAATTAGAATTTTTTTGGGTTAAGTACACTGGTTTACGTCTACAAGTTTACAATGTATGTTGTCCATGAATATGGAGAAGCATCTCTTGGATTTTCCACGAAGTTCTTAAAATATATATATAACAATAGTTGTATGTTCTAAAGTGTGTTTCATACTTTTATACTTACAAATATTTTGACATTGAGATCTAATATGGGTATAGGCTGAACAATCTAAGAGAAAGTGTTTTTCATCTTCAACAAAGGTGACACACTCTTTCATCCCACGACATTTTAGGAATTGACCAACGCTCAATTTCATTATGGAGCTCATGAGAATTTGTTCTTATCTTAGAAATGCTTAGTTCTTTATTTACACTTGTCAAAATAGAGAGATGATTTTGATCTTCCATATTAGGGTTGATTACATCCTTATAATACCTTAATTTTATTTTTTCCTCTAACTCTTTGTCACACCACATTTTCTCCTTAAATTTTGATTTAATGTTTTTGTTAATAGTATCCTTATTTTGCAAAATGGTCTCTTCCATGATTCCCCAATGGCTTAGCCAAGACTGGGCATCTTTATGTCATTCTCGCTTCAGTCGAAGGTGGTTACGATTGGATTTTGATGCAATTTTAGGAGGCCTCTGGTCTTCCATGTTGTTTAACTTGTTCTTATACATTAGGTATCTAGTCATAGTCATGCTCTCAATGGGGGAAAGGCTTGCCTCTAAGAGGAGGATGGGATAGGACGTATTTACTTTAATTTTGAGATTATAGGTTATAAAATTCT
>JASDQU010283810.1:2838-14547 GCA_032191745.1 Picea mariana
CTATGATGTGTGGTAATAGGGAAACAATGAACCATTCCTTGTTCTGTTCATCTAGGATCTGAAAAATCAATTAGCCTGTCAAGGTCTTAAACCTCTGATCAAACTCCCAAACAGGTTCAGCTACTTTCTACTTGATTTCTTTCAGTTCTGTAATGCATTGTGACTCCGACTTGGGTTTCTTGAATTCTTCACTCAACGCAGTCTTGATCTTGTTCAGCAGGTTAGGTTGTGCAGCTCCATTAACAAACTTCATGTACCAGCTCAGTGCTAGGTCTCTCAACGTATTACTAAATTCAGCTCACTTAACTCCTTCGTCATTGACTTGCTTAATAATCCATACAGCCTCGCATAAGAATAAGTGTTGATTAGGATCTTCAGATCCATCTCATATAAAGATAGGTAGCCTCATTTCATCTTCCATAGATCTTCCTAGGTTTCTTAACTGAGCATGTATTGAACTGTTCATAATAGTTCTATGAGTGCTCTAGTAACTCTGACTACTCTGGTTACTTAATGCTACTAAAAAAAAAGGAGGAGCAATATTACTTTACTTCAACAGTCAGTGCAGTTCCTGAATTATCTAACTCTTCTCGGCGAGGTTCTTCAGTCTTCTCTTCCTCTGCTCCAATGGATCCTGACTGTTCAAATTTCAATAGCTCTTCTTCTTCTCCACTGTAGAATCCTTCATCCTGTGCTAGTGGTTCGTAGCTCTGCTCAAACAGGTTTACTAGAGGAACCTATTTGAAGGTTCTCCCACTGCGTGTATGTCCCACCATTGTGTCGATGTCGTTGTCTGAGTTTTTGAACATTATCTCTTCAATCAATTACTGTATATTCAATATCTTCTTCTCATGCAATAACATCTTTATCTTCAACTTCAAAAAGTGTAAAAATATTACTCTCATTCCTTTAAAGAAATACCTCTTTGCTTGGATATATGACTCTACTCTGTCAATAGAAAACTCGGTAATGTACCCTCCAATAGTGATATCAAACCAATGGTCTACTTCTCTTGACAAAAAATTATCAAATCTCTTGATCTTCGTGATCAACGTCGACGTACAAACCATAGGTGGTCTAAATCTGATCTCAAACTGGGTATATGCTAATCTGTCTAACCACTTGTATATTTCTTTATGAATCCCTCCAAACCAAATCTTTTGTATATCAGTAAAGATATAACTTCCCAACCAGTCCTCTGTACTCAAGATAGGGTTCTTGTTCTGAGCTTCGGGGAAGTCTCTATCTTGTTCTTCTATCCACTTCTGAATCTCTGTCTTCGATGGAAACCACCTTGAAATTCCCTCAAGAAGATCCTAGTCCTGGCAATAGAACCATTTGTTGGCATAGGGGTAGACCCAGGGTTCAACTCTAACAACGCACCAACAAGACCTAACTACTATCCCTTTCGGCAACACTTGTGAAGCAGATGCAGTCTCACTCGAAGTACCAATAGGGGGTTGCATGACACATGTGTCTACAACTAGAGGAAATGCAAGTGGATTCAAGGGAACAACACATAGAGACCTAGTTATTCTTTATTTAACTTAGACCTACTATGTGAGATATATCTTAGATCTAACACAATGATGCAATAACCAAATAACAGAAAGCAAAATAACACAACGTCAATCACACAAAACAACAAGATATATGTGGTTAACCCTCTCCCTAGGGCTATGTCCACAGAACTACATTTCTTGATATATTATGTTAAAACATATAGTTCTATCTGTTCTCTTAGCTTGTAGATCTGCCTCTTTCTTCCTCTCTTCTCTATCTCCCCTCCCTGTGCACTCAGCTGTACGGTTGATCTTCGCACCCAGTTGAAGATCTTTATAATACAAAATTCTCTCACACACAACACTTCTCTCTCTTTCTCAACACACAATAGTATCAACAACAATGATTATCCACAANGTCAACTTGACTTGTTTTTTCAAGGCTTCGCCAGCCTATTGTTCCTTCTTTCCAACGAGGTGCTCCAAAGCACTTGTTGATGTCTTCTTCCACTTGCTGAGTTGTCCATGATCTATCCTCCTTTCTGATCTGTCATCCTTGATCTTCTCGTTCAACGAGTAGCTTTCCCTTACTTCGCCCCTTCTTTTCTTGTTCTTTAACCACTTCGACCCAATATCAGTCAATGTGCCTTCTACGCAATTTGTATTTCGCCTTTCTTCCTTAATATTCACTTTCTTCCATAACCAAGGGCCAATACCATGACTGTCATAAATTTCCTAAGTTGAGTGCTATGAGTAAATGTCCATTATAATGGGGATAATTTCTACTTTCATAGGAGTACCATATGAAGTGCCATATGGAGTTCCATTTGGAAGACCAGATGAGGTGCCATATGAACGACCTGATGAAGCGCCATATGAAGGATCGGATGAGGTATGCATATACTGTAAATGACCATGATCTCATGAAAAAAATGTATCGTTCGAATTGATACACTTGTTTCACCAGTAAGTTAAGATGAATTGAACGGTATGTTGTTAAAATTCATGTTGATAATTAAATTAAAACTTTTAATTCATTTTTATGATCAAATGTCCAAGTCGAAGACTTGGACATTGATCTCATTCACACATAATTGAAATTTCATCCAATGTATAACATTTTAAATTCAAATGCTCTGCAATCATAATCACACATGGCAATCGTGTGTGATGAATTCGCTCACGAATTCAACCATTTCCACCTCAATCGCATTAAAAATTGGGTGTTTTCCCCAATTTTCATTCCATGCATCCCCTGCTTGTTGTGTCATGCTCACCCTCTGTGCGATTATGTTATTTTACTCATCCTCCATGCTATAACCATTCCTAAACTCTATGAACTTTCCTCCTATGTTGAGCTTCTGGCCATTCCCAAATTCGTAGAGTGTAGAGAGATTTTCCTTCGTGCAGGGTGGGAACCATTCTTGGCCAGTATGCAGGGCCCTGACAATGGTGTCTCACTAAAATTATCTCTTGGGTTCAATGGGAGGCTGGTGTGTGTAGGGTCTTTGGTCTTCTTGGTCTCTAAGGAGTCAATTTCCTCAACCACGAAATTTCCACGGGTTGGGGATCGATGGGTCAAACACCATCAATTGCCACGTCCAAGCTACAACAGAGTATTCAATCCTGAATTTCAAAACATTTATGGAGCTAAAGGGTACTCCAAATAATGGATCAAGGATGAATTTACTAACCCCCTTATCGTAATTACCAGGCTTATCACTTTTGAAGGTAGGTACTCTATCTACAAAGCTTGTCATTTTCGTTTGTTAGCCCATTTCCAATTTAATAAGCCCCTAAATTTTCCTTTCTAATTCTTGAAAAGTATTGAGAAAATGTCTTCCCAAGTGCATAAAAACTTGGCCAACCCTCGCAACAGTCTATTCCACCATGGCCTCATCAAATTGCTTGTCATAACTGAGTTGAAAAAATAGGGAAAGACATGGGATGAATTCCTTTACCAATTCTCAAACCCCCATCTCACAGTCAATACCAACAAGAGATCAATTGATTTAGGGGTTGTTACTCCATATAATCCTCATTCTCCAAAGAATCCAAACCCTCCAACTCAAACTATCTCTTTGTTTGAACAAAAGGCCAAGAAAATTGTTGATTCCCCTGTAGCCTCATCGGGAAAGAAAACCAAAAATCCCGTTGGTAATTCCCCATTGCCTTCAACACCTGTTGATCCTCAACCTAAGAAGTTACAAGATGCATTTCAGCAAGACTTTCCTTCAGTCCCTACAAATAGAAGAGGAGCCAATCGGTTCAAAGGGGAATCTTTTCGAAGAAGTACCTGAAGTGCAAGTAGAAAACCTAATGTAAAACCTCCAAGCACTTCAGATCCTATCCAATTGTCTTATGATATTGAAATCCCCCATAAAATACTCAGAGAAGTTTATGCAGAAGAGTTTGAGCCTAATAAAGAAGTAAAATATGAACCTATTCCCTCTCACAAACACTTTGTTACTCCTACCTCCCAGATGCCTACATAAGCTTCCAAAGTTTATATACCTTCTGCATCCATAAAGGGATCCAAGCCCTCTTCTTATGAGACATCTGATCATACCCCAGTTATTGAAAAATTGCAGCAAGAAAATGCTCAGTTGCTTCAACAGTTGGAAGAGTGAAAAACTATGGATAGGCATCTACATCATGACAATGCAGTATTGCAAGCAAAAGTGAATTCCCTCCAATGATTGGTTGATCAAATCAACACCACCAATCGCAGCCTCTGGATGCAATTGAAACATCGTAAAAGGCCCAAGACAAAATCTCTAGGATAAGAGGGAGAATATTCTAAATCCAATCCACCCCCTCCTTCACAAGTCTAGTTATGTCGAGTGATTCATTTATTTTTGCAGAGGGACCTGCAAATTATTAGGCATGGGGGTAATGTTGGGTTCGTGTTTTGATTATTTTATTTTGATGATCAAATCCTTTTTTCATGTGGTATTACATATGTTATGCTTCATATCAGCCATTTTGAAGGATTCTCAAAGGTTTATATATCAATTCACCATGAATTTGCATTAGGTATGTATAATTGGTGTTTTTGTAATGGTTTTGTGATCAATTTAGCTCATTTCAATGTTTATTAAGATCTAATGCATGATTTTCTTGAAAAAGGGAAAAATCGTGTTCTGATCCTCCATCTGATACCTTGTCCGACACTTCGTTCAACAGTTGATCTGGCACTCCATCCGGCACACGATCTGGCACTCAGAGCGCATTGGAGATGGTGCTTGGTACATTGGCGGCCTTTGATGGACGAATCGGGGATTTGGGTTTTGTGCACCCTCATGACCTCTAGCTACAGATCTCGACACACCTCGGATTGGGCAGTTTTAGTGATCGTTGAGTGGCTCACAAAATTACCAGAAGATGCTAATATTAGAACTCATTTAATGAGTTTACTGATTTTAGAGGAGGTCGACCCTTCTAGTGGTCGACCTCTCAAGCTGTAATCATCTATAAATACCACTACCTGTGGCATAAATGAAGAAAATAATTTTATTTTTTAATACAGACATTATCTTTGATTTTGTTCCATACTTTGTTTTCATGATTATTGATAGTATTGCATTGATTTAGCACCTACGTTTTCCCATTGGAGTGTAGCCACGACCTGTTGGGGGGCCCACCAGTGGTTTGGGTGACTTTGTATATCAGTATATATATTGTGTTCATCTTGTTTCTTATTTAGAATTCGAAATTGTCTCTTTACTGCATGTATCCCTCAATTTTAATTGTTGTGTGTATATCTCAATTATAAGATGTTAATCCATTTTTTTTTCCTTAATTACAGATTGCTTGATTGAACTGTGTAGATCATAGAAGGACGTCCAAGGTTATGTGTTGTTTGCAGGTTGTAGGAACTGGTTAATTGTAGTGTTGTGTCTCTTTCCTTCTTAGCTATAAGTTACCGTGCAGGATACTAACTTAGATAGGTTTATTGAAGTCTTGATTAAATTACTTTAGTTTAGATTGGTTCTTTTGACAAAGCATTAGTTTAAGATTGGTTTATCTGTAGCTTTGACAGATTAGTTGTTTTAAGATTTGATAGATTTAACTTAGATAAGTTCAATTTCCATTTCAATTATTCTCTGTAGGTCAATTTTGTCTATTGGTTTTGCTTTGGCATGATAGGATAGAAATAGATTTTGGATTATGATTTCTAAAAGCATTTTGGTTAATTTTGAAATATGATTTTTAATGATAGAATTAGTTCAGTTTAGATCATGAAATCTCAGTTATGAATTTGTATTGTAATTTCTAGTTGGCATTGATGAAGAATTAGAAGTTTGCACACAGTGAATTTGAATAAGGATTTCATTTTATGAGTTTATAGATTTTATTGAGGTAGTGAATTTGAATAGAGTTCTTTTAATAGTTGATGATTGATGTATAAAGTTTAGAGATCACATGGATTTCAGAAATACTTAGTGTTGCTTCTATGATGGATAAACTTTCCTTAGATTGCCTTATTCATACTTTCCATTTCTCTGTAGAAGTCAACATTGAATTAATTCCTATTGAATTGTCACTAATAGTCATATGGCATCATGATGTTATTCGACACCATAGACACAATCATCACCTTTGAATACTTTCTTTCTTTTTACTACAATCTAGAAATAGTTTTGATCAATTAGAATTTGAGTACAGTCATAACACTTTTACTTTTGATTAAGTAGATTAAAATTTATTCTTCACAAAATAGAAATAGTTATGAGTTATTTTAAAGAATAGTGTTCACTTGTCATAATAGTTTTGATATATTAGTTGTTACTTGCTTACTTTCTCAGAGATAGATAGATCAAATAACTCAGAAATAGCTTACTTGATGTTGCTTACTTAAAAAGAGATTGAATAGATTAACTAGATTTAAAATAGATTGTTTGTTATTTGCTTATTTAGAAATAGTCCATAAATTCATTGTTTGAAGTTTCTTAGGGTAATTAGTTCATAATTATAGAATTGCTTAAAGCTCATTAATTGAAGTTTTCTTTACATAGAATTTGTTAATTAGCTAAAATTGAAAAAAATTCTCTTTAGAATGTAGATTGATAGAGTGTTGATCCGTACGGTAGAACATCTCCTTAGTTAGAAAATCCTTCCTATCTTGGCTCATACAGTGCCACAACTCTGAGTTTACTTAACCCGGGTTGACAATTTATTTGAGGAAATTAGTGCATATAGAATACCCATCAGACAACAGGGTCTGATTGAAGATAACAGGATTCAAGGATTGAGATACATATTTCAGAAGATTATTCATGAAAGGTTGATCATATGATCTTGATAGTCTGCGTATTCTGATTTGTATATGAATTAGATTTAATTACGAATAGGGAATATTTTGCAGAATAATTCTATGATGTTTTCATGGCTAAGCTGATTCAGACTTCTAGTCTCAGTCATCTCTTGTTGTCAGAGTATTTTTGTATGGTTCCCATTGAAGATATCTAAATTTGATCTTGGTCCATATCCTCGCAGGGATTTGAAAAGAGGTTGTGATTGTAACTTGGAATGACATTAATAAAATCACTTTGTTGATTTTGGTCTCACATGTGTATTTTCTGATACTATTTTCATATTTGTATTTCATTTGTTTATTAATCATAAAAAAATAGTACATGTACATTTTTCATTTTCTTTTCTACATTGTTTAATTTTAAATTACAACATTGATTCCTTGTACTTATTGCTCGGGAATCAATTGATAATTTTTTCTTAGGACATAAACCTAGAGTGATAATCCCAACTATCTTACCCTCTCCTAGTAAGATTTGAAAATGTTGGAGTGAGGTTCCTCGTACATTTTCCTCAATAAGGGCATTCTCCCTAGTTCACTAAAATTTGTGGATGGAGATAGATGGAGGCTTGGATGTCATCGGATTTGTGGAGGATTTGACACTCTCAATCCCTATGCAAGGTGATGGAAGAGTTTATAGCATCATGCCTTCCAACAATTCCCAGTTTATTTCTTCTTTCCCAAAATTGGTTGACATCTCTCCCTGGTAGTTCTTGGACAATCGGTCGTCACTAATAACATGAATCTGGGTCAGTCTCCTATTTCAATTCCTCTGGTGGTACATAAAGCATGAAAAAAATAGGAGTGTTTTCGGGCTCGAGGATAGAGAGAAAAAATGGTTGTAGGGGAGGAAATTTCAATTGAATCCCTTCCAGACTTGCTTGGAAAAATTACAATTGGTCAATTTTGTGGTAAGAACGTATTCTCTACAAATCTTAATCAATGGTATCATGAATTATTGGTTCCAATTTTGGGCTATAGACTAATCTTTCACTTCCTGATGAGAGGGTGGTTGTGCTTCTTATTTAGGTCTACAAAATCTCTTGGTTTTATTTTGAATAAGGAATAGAACTGGGGTCCTTCTAGGCTCACTCTAAAGGAATGGAATGTGCACTTCAACCCCAGTCACAAACCCATTTCCTCCTTGAACGTCTAGGTCATTCTTTCAAGCCTTCCTCTGGTATTCTGACATGAGAGAATTATATAATTTATAGGAAACAATATTGAAAAACTTGTTTTCTTGGAAAAGGACAGGGACTCCAAACCAAACCATAGGTAGGCTTGGATGTAGGTATAAATTGATATTAAATATGGCCTATTATAGGAAATTGAACTAGAATTTGGTAGCTTCTTATGGGTCCATCATATTGATTACTAGTACATTCCCTTATGCTTTTACAAATTCCATAAGATAGGGCACACCCAGGATAATGTTTTTCTCCCTTATAGTTCAAGGAATCCTTTCAAGAAAGTATGGAAGGAAAAACAATCTCAATCCATGAGTCGAGGAAAAGGATTTCTATCGGGTAAGGAATTCTAGTTGGAAATAAAAAAATTTGAAGTTTGAAGTGAGGCAGAGTCAGAGAAAAGTTCAAGACTCATAGCAGCGGTCTTGTTGAGATCCTCTCTAGGTACACATCCTTCTCCTTCAATTTTTCACTCTTTCGATTCCAAAGACACCGTGTGAAAGTCCCCCTTCCTGATTCTAGGTCCTTTTACCCCTTGTGGATTGTGACTATTTCACATCCCTCTAATCCATAGTCAGAAAGGATTCCATTGTATTCTGGCCCTTTTAATAGTGGTATACATTTCCCCACTCCTACTTCCATCCCCTTTCTTCCTCTCCTCCCTTCCTCGATAATTTAGACAGGATTATCATCCTCTCCCCTTGCTCAAAATGTTCTGTTGATGTGAGTATCTTTCCTCACGAGAGGAGGATATATGAAAAAAAAAATCCCTTTCCTCCAAGTTATCATCACTTCTCCTTGGAACTAAAAGTGGGGAAAAGGATTTTACTTCTAATTCTCCCCTAGTATTCTAAGCTTCTAAGAAGTCTAGTAGAAACATCCTTCTTAGTTCTTCGATATATGTTTTATGTTTCAAATAGAAGTCCTATGATGAAGGAGCCATTTTTGGAAATTTAGAATTGAAACAACCGATAGGTTCTCAAACTGGTAGGAATACTTTCCTTTCATTGGTGCAAACCCAAGATAAGAAATACATTCAAAATGGGAAACACACTACCATATTATGGGCCCTTAGAGAAAGGAGTGTTCATTCAAGGTTTAAACCATGATATTCTTATCTATAAACATTCATGGGGTTAGGGGTCCCCCCAAAGCACTAGCCCTCAAAAGAATGGTTAAGGTTTATGCTCTGAACATAATCCTTCTCCAACAAACAATGTGCAATGGTGATAAATCTAAGGAAGTTTTAACTCCTATCCTAAAGAATGGGTTTTTCTATTCTCTAGATTCTAATGTGTTTTCTGAGGGGATTTTGATGGAATGGATCCCTTGACCCAAATCCATCTTGTTTTCCTTGATTCCATATGTCATTCATATTGATCTAGAAATATGAAATATTTCTTCCTTGTTTCATTTCATCAACCTCTATGGTCCTTACATTGAGAAGAAAACCTACTGGAAAGGACTGCAGGACTCATGGATTTTTTCAGGTAATAATATGATTATTGGGGGAGATATAAACTTAAATATATCCCTCTGTGAACTGTGCAGGGATCACCCCCATAGGGATCCTATGGAAGGATTTTTTTCTCATTTTTTTGAATCCTCTCATTTGGTGGATTTGGAGCCAGCCAAGATCCTACCTACGTAGAGAAATGACAAGAAAGGAGACGAAGGAATTTCTAAGGACCTCGACAGATTTCTAATTTTTGAATCTTTGGTGGTAGGTCATTGGTATGTTAAATCATGGATAGGGTGAGGGGGACACTTAGATCATCTACTTATCCTGCTAGAAATTGAACCAAAAGAGTGTAATACCCCATCCCCTTTGAATTTTAACCATATATATATTTTGGAATGGGACTATAGGAATATGATTAAATCAGTCTGGAATCACCTGGCCAATGTCCCAGAATCCTCTTATATGTTTCAATTCTATGAAAAACTAAAAATATCCAAGGATACTTCAAAGAGATGGGTGGTGAAGTTTAATAAACATTCCCATGCAGCTCTTAAAGAACTTGAGTCCAATATTAATTCCCTATATGAAAAAAATGTATCCACAGTCTTCAATGACAATGGCACATCTTCCCTTAAATATATCATGAAGTTAATACAAGACCTCTTGACAAAGGAAGAATCCACATGGAGACTTAGAAGAAGAGAAATCTAGTTGGCGGAGTGGAATAATAACACAAAACAATTCGACAATTTTGCTAACTTCCAAAAAAAATACAACATTCTTTGGAAGGTTTCTACTCACGATGGAGGGGTGGATAAATATTTGAAGGAAAAAGTATATGAGGTCAAAAGTAACTTTAGATCCCTTTTTAAAGAGCCGGTTGGATGTCCTATCGATGAAATGTTAAAATTTCTTTGTCTCTTCCCTAAGGATTTAACTAAGGACATGAATGATGCTCTAGAATAAGAGATCGTATAAAATGAGCTAGAGTTGACCTTATTCACCATTTGGAAAGGAAAAATCCTAGGTCTGGATGGAATGACAATAGAATTCTACGGGATTTTTTTCTAGCTCTTAAAAGACAATCTCCTGAGGGTGGTTGAGGAGTCTAAGGATAGCAGAAAGATATTGGGATCCTTAAATACCATGTATCTTTCCCTCATCCCTAAGAAGAAAGAGGCCTCATCTTTTGAATATTTTTTTTCTATCTCTTGCTACAATGTGGTGTACAAAATATTCTCCAATATTATTTCCAACAAGCTCAAACCCATCCTAAGAGAAATTTTCTCAGAAAAAACATTTTGGGTTCCTCTTCAAGCACCAAATCCATGATGTTGTAGCCCTGGCCCAAGAAGAAATGCACTCCATTATAAATTCCAAATTCTCATTGGTCTTATTGAAACTCGATCTGTATAAATCCTATGATTGGACCTTTCTTGATTTGGTTTTGGTCCAAATGGGAATGAAATTGGCTAGTGTTAATTGGACTCTTGGTTGTGTGTAATATTCCTCCTTTGCAGTCCTCATCAATGGATCACCCTCTTCGTATTTTGGTTCCTCTAGGGGGATAAGGAAATGTTTTCCTCTATCACCTTTCTTCTCCCACCTAGTCATGGAGGGGATGCGTAAAGTTATAAATAATTATACTAGTCACTGTGAATTGAAAGGTCTCAAAGTTACACCGATGGAAACTCTTTCCCATATTTTATTTGTTGATGATGTGATGTTGTTTGGTGCATTATGGCATTCTAGAATTCTTTGGTATATGTTGAATTCTAGATATTTTCTATCAAGCAAAATGGATGAAGATCAATTGGATGAAGTATTGTATCCAATTATCCCTCCCTTGGGAAGATCTTTCTCTTATGCTGGAAAGAACGCTCCCTTTCCCGCACAAAAGTTTAAAATAAATTTTCAAGTATTTGGGTTTTCATTAAAATCCCAACGATTATCGCTTTGAGGATTGGTTATGGATGTTAATAAGATTGATTCTTGCATATATCTTGTTGGAGATATGGATATAGCAGAGATGACACAGATGGTCAAGGTTGTCATTGAGGGGGAGATTGTTGGAGATATGGCTATAGCAGAGATGACGCAGATGGTCAAGGTTGTCATTGATGGCAATCGATTGTTTATGGAGCACGCACAAGTGATGGAACACAAGAAGACTAACACACACAAAGAATGCTGGAACACGACTACTGGAACACGACTGCTGGAACACGATTGCTGGAATAC